>JBBPBX010060990.1:10339-21261 GCA_038048925.1 Garcialebias charrua
ATTTTTCGGTGTATAGGTCGCACCTTTTTATGGTTTTTTTTCAAGGTCTGCAACCTATACACCAGTGTGACCTATTTATGGATTTTTTTTCAATATTTTTAGAACAATTTTTGGCTGAGTTATGACCCTTTTTCACTTTGGCAGAAAATGGTGCAGTACCACTTTTGGCCGCTAGGGACGTAGTGCAGTACCACTTCCAGAGGAGTACACCGACCCAAGAAGAAGAAGTAGACCGTTTCCAGCCATAGTTGCCAAGTCCGCTTATTTCAAGCGGCATTGGGCTTGTTTTTCCCTGGAGTCGCTTTCAAATTTGATCAGCCGCTTGTGGCGGTTTTTTGGGCTTCTCGCGGACATTGAGTCGCTTATTTGTGCTTGTTTTTCAGTCGAGCAGTAATGCGAGTGGTAGGTAGTTTGTCACGCCCCCCTTCCACGTATGTTACGTCAAGGCGGATGTTACGTTCAGGTGCAGTTGGCGCAAGCGACAGTCAGAGCCGGTAAAACTATATAAGCGCGAGCAATTAATGATGAGTCAGCATGAGCAGCATATAGTGACACAACATATATATCTTGTATCATTCAACTATGTTAGTTTTTAGCAAACAAAATGATAAATTAATGAAAATTACTTTCAAAGTGAGTTTAAAATTATCATTTATCATTTTCAATTATCATTTTATCCTACTTGTATTCTTGTATCTGATGAAACTGTCTTGTATTGTTCTTTTAAAATGAATGAATAAACATCAATCAATCAATCAAAAATTAAAAACGGGACATCCGACTACACGCGAATGCAACATTGTTATTTATTCTTTGTCTATTCATTCATTCATTCAACCTTTATTTAGTCAGGTAAATCTCATTGAGCCTCGAGGGCTCATTTACAAAAGCGACCTGCTACAAACTAAAGAATTTAGTGAAATGTCTAGACAAGACAACGCTAATATGAGCTCTAAGTGGGGTAAATATGGAAAAAAATATAATAAAGATTGGGAGAAAGAGCGTGTTCTTCAAGACTGGATCCGACCACGACCACAGATGGGAGAAAAATGCAAAATGTATTTTTATTTTTTAGACTGAATACGTTCTTTAATGTATAATTTTGCTGGTTATATGTAATGCCATAATAAATATGTTTATTACTGTTTAAAACTGCCTTTTTTTACACAATGGGATGGGGTGCTTTTTTGGGGCTTTTTTTGAAAGAGCGAGTCGCTTGTTTGTGCTTGTTTTGAAGGAGCTGATCGCTTCTTTCGGTCTGGAGGTCTGGCAACCCTGTTTCCAGCTCATGTGCCCGAAAAAAAGCTCCTCTGCTCAGACTGATTCTGTCAGCCTCTGGGGCTGGATGTAGCTTATGTTAGCTCTGTTTGTTTGCTGTTTGTCAGCAAGATAAGTCAAGAACCACTCAGCGGATTTTTCTGAAACTTACAGAATGGAATGGAATCACAGTGTGGACATTTACAAGTGAGTATCTTTATTAGACGTTTGAGATTAAAAAAAATATATATATATCTTTTTGTAGCATTTAGCTTCTGGTGTTAGCTTCAGTATTTGTTATAAATAGCTTCAAAACCACTCGGTGTATATTTTTTCTGCTTGCAGAGTGTAATTATAAGGCTTTAATGTACGTTACTATGGTCTCGAGAAAACATTTGACCTAAAATTCGATTTTTTATTCGTGTCAGAGGCGGACTGGTTTCGTGTTAGCCTTTGTTTTATATCTATGTACCAGTACTTCTGTTTACGTCATAAATAGCTTCAAAACCACTCAGTGTATATTTTTTTCTGCTTACAGAGTGTAATTATAGGAGCTTTAATGTATGTTACTATGGTCTCGAGAAAACATTTGACCTAAAATTCAATTTTTTTATTCGTGTTCTGAGAGACGGACTCCTCTCGTGTTTAGCTTTGTTAGCTTCTGGCAGACATTAGCAGCAGAGCTAAACACTTGGTCCATATTACCGGGTTGACTCAGCGGTCACGCGGCGCGTGGTGGATGACGCGTTACGTCGGCGGTGACGTAGGTGCGACCTATACACCGGTGCAACCTATTTATGGATTTTTTTCAATTTATTGATAAATATTGGACACTGCGACCTATACAACGGTGCAACCTATACAACGGAAAATACGGTATATATATATATTTTTTTATGTAATTGGAAAAATATGAAGAACACTGTGAGTAAGAAAAAATAACTTTTCTTAATGTTTTTTTTTTTCAAAATCAAATCCACAAACAGACATTGTGGACCCCTTAATGTTCTGAACCTTCTGATTTCTCTTCACTGTAGAGATTTGTTCATTATTCCTCTTTAAATCCCATCATTGTGGTATAGCGTTTGGTTGGGAGCATCTGAAAGGATTAGCTGTTTTCCTGCAACTCTCCAAACCAGATTTACTGTTCCTCTCCAGAGACAGTCATGTTCCAAATGGCAAGAAGCTTGTAAACTACAGGAAGCCACCCTAAAGTCTAGCCTTTGAAAAGCAGATACAGTATTGAAAAAAAAAATCTATTATGAAAATATTAAACTATGACTTTTCTATATGTCCCTTTACCTTTTCAGGATGCTCCATAACTTTCTTTAATTTACCCTTGTTGACCCAAAAAAAGTTTTGAATCTAAACAGAGTGACAGAAAATAAATGAGCAACAAATGTAAAAATAAATACTAAACTAAATACTAAAAACTAAATAAAAGATTTAAAAAATGACAGCAATGTAATGCATACAATGCTAAATCAAATCAAAACAAAATTGACAGTGTTTGTCTTGTGTAAGTATAGGGTGTGGCACTACTTTAAGACTAGTTTCAAGCATCATACAGCCCTTGTATCCTCTTTTGCAACAAGCTTGTCTGTTTTACGACATGCATGCAGCTGGATAAATCTCTGGGAGTGATGTGTCTATGTCTGCTGTCAATCGAGGACTCCCAGCTGGCCTCAAAACAGGCAGACTTGTCAAATTATTCTGGGAAATGTGTAAACTAAGGAAAAGCTTCATCTATCGCAACCCCCTCCACTTCTGTGAAGGCTTATCGGAACTGTGCCGGCTGACCATCATCTTATGGTAAAAGGTAAACAGACTGTATTTATATAGCACCTTTCCATCTTATGAAGACACTCAAAGCGCTTTACACTACAATAATTTACCCATTCATACAACACTCTACTAGATCTCTACTAAGCTAATAGAACAAATCATTCTAAAGAGACTAGTCAGTGCTTTAGATCATTGTTTCCCAACCTGGGGGGCAACCCCCATGGGGGGGGTGGGGGTGCTTGTCGCTTTTGTCTGCTCTGATGTTAGAGGTTGTACAAATATCCATTTGTCTGTGTAACAACTTCAGAAAATATGCTTTTATTTTAAATATAATGTTTGACATGTCACCAAATCCCGATTAACACTGAAGAACCCTCATTTTGGTTATGTTTTAGAAGTTTTCTTTAAAGCTCCCCTGACATCATCTTTTAACTTTCCATAAAATGGCACAACATATATATATATATATATTAAGATTGACCTCTGATCGTTTTTGCTAAAACAATTTGAAATGAATGAAAATTTATCTCCAAAATAGTTTAAAATTAGCACAGTTTTTTTTACATGGTAAATACGGATTTTCCCGTCGCGCGATTATGACGTCACATGTAGACTCGGCTCGAACGCGCACATTGAAAACAATAGAGGAAGATACAAAACGCATCCGTCCAATTTAGCCATTTAAAACTTTAGATTTTAGCGGTTTGTCTTCAGAGAAGCCAAAGTTATTTCGAGTGATCAACCAGAAACAGCAGGTTATATTTTTTTTTCTCCTGATGCGGTTTTTTTGTAGACTTTTCACTTCAGGAAGTGAGCAGCTGTGTGAGCTGCAGGTTGAGCTGCAGGTTGACGAGGCAGAAGGAATTCTACAACATCTAAATCGTTTCCACAGCATTGAAATGGTAATATATTAGTTAATGTTTCTAATAATTATTCAACATTAATTTATAGTTTAAAAAATTAGTCCCTTTTAAAATATCTGTTAAATATTTTAATGTTTATTCTAACATACGTTCTGAAAAACATCATTCATATTTCCAGTTGAAATGTGCATGTTTACATGCACTAAATGTTCACTAAAAATAAAAATAAAATGTTTATATGTCAATCATTAAATTTAAAATTAAATTTATATCAAATACCGTCAAAAAACATAAATTTCCATAGCTGTTTTAATAAAAATATCAGTTTGTGTTTTCAGGTTTCCAGGTCTCCAGTCCATCACAGAGACACCTGGACAGGTCTCCAGTCCATCACAGAGACACCTGGACAGGTCTCCAGTCCATCACAGTGACACCTGGACAGGTCTCCAGTCCATCACAGAGACACCTGGACAGGTCTCCAGTCCATCACAGTGACACCTGGACAGGTCTCCAGTCCATCACAGAGACACCTGGACAGGTCTCCAGTCCATCACAGTGACACCTGGACAGGTCTCCAGTCCATCACAGAGACACCTGGACAGGTCTCCAGTCCATCACAGAGACACCTGGACAGGTCTCCAGTCCATCACAGAGACACCTGGACAGGTCTCCAGTCCATCACAGTGACACCTGGACAGGTCTCCAGTCCATCACAGAGACACCTGGACAGGTCTCCAGTCCATCACAGTGACACCTGGACAGGTCTCCAGTCCATCACAGAGACACCTGGACAGGTCTCCAGTCCATCACAGTGACACCTGGACATGTCTCCAGTCCATCACAGAGACACCTGGACATGTCTCCAGTCCATCACAGAGACACCTGGACATGTCTCCAGTCCATCACAGTGACACCTGGACATGTCTCCAGTCCATCACAGAGACACCTGGACATGTCTCCAGTCCATCACAGAGACACCTGGACAGGTGTCCAGTCAAGACATCTCAGCTGCATTTTTTGGACCAAACAGGACGGATGAAATCAAACTGATTCAAACATCTAAAAGTGTTTTTGTTTAAAATAAATGTAAATTTACAACAAAATAAAAAAATATTGATGGATAAAAATACACAAATAAAAACTAGTTAAAATTTTCAGAACGTATGTTAGAATAAACATTAAAATATTTAACAGATATTTTAAAAGGGACTAATTTTTTAAACTATAAATTAATGTTGAATAATTATTAGAAACATTAACTAATATATTACCATTTCAATGCTGTGGAAACGATTTAGATGTTGTAGAATTCCTTCTGCCTCGTCAACCTGCAGCTCAACCTGCAGCTCACACAGCTGCTCACTTCCTGAAGTGAAAAGTCTACAAAAAACAGCATCAGGAGAAAAAAAATTATAACCTGCTGTTTCTGGTTGATCACTCGAAATAACTTTGGCTTCTCTGAAGACAAACCGCTAAAATCTAAAGTTTTAAATGGCTAAATTGGACGGATGCGTTTGTATCTTCCTCATTGTATTCAATGTGCCAGTTCGAGCCGAGTCTACATGTGACGTCATAATCGCGCGACGGGAAAATCCGTATTTACCATGTAAAAAAAACGGCGCTAATTTTAAACTATTTTGGAGAGAAATTTTCATTCATTTCACATTGTTTTAGCAAAAACGATCAGAGGTCAATCTTAATATATATATATATATATATATATATATGTTGTGCCATTTTATGGAAAGTTAAAAGATGATGTCAGGGGAGCTTTAACGTATTATGTTTAAAACTAAAAACAGTACAGTCACTTTAAGGATGTCAGTACTGCTCTCAGCTTTTGCTGCCTGAGTGAGAAGAGGTAGGAATTTTTTTGTTGCTCTTGGTTAAGCTCACATTTGATAAAATATACACCATAACCATAACCACATAGAGCTGTCATTTCTAACCCGAACCTGGAGCCTGACCCAAATTCGAGCCAGGCCATGTGCTTAGTGTGGCCCTGGCCGGTCACAGGCTTTGATGCGGTTTTACAAATCATAGCACAAAGAAAACTACATAAAAATGCACAATATAAAATTGTGTTTACTTTTTGTGGAGGAGTCAGGTCCGACCGTCCGGTTATTTTAAAAAGTTGCGTTAAGCTCAGATGTACAGCCTGTCACCGGCTGTGCGTGTCCACTGAACAACCAGTTAGAAATGGACTTACCTGTCCAGGGTGTCCCCCGCCTCTCACACAAGCCGTGTTTCCATCAAGGTTTCTAGCTGCGCATTTTGAAGTATCGCAGCAGAAAAGCTTAATGGAAAGGCAAAATCCAAATTTACTTCCTCAACTTCGCCAAAAAGTTTATACGCTCGCTTGAGGTGGTTTTTGGGATCTTCGAAAATGAGCAGATGCGCAAAACGACAGATGGAAACAGATTTTCCGACTCAGTTCTGCCGTAGCGAACATTCACGTCACGTGACGTTCAGCTGTTTCCGCTCCGGACAACATGTAACATCGCTAAAACTAGTTGGCATGACAGAATAAATACAACTTGCCCGATAGCAACACGTACCTGAAATATTCTCTCCATTTTGACGAGATGTGTGGCCGGGTTCTGTTTTCAACCGCTACTTCCTGTTTACTGTAGACATGCGCAGTGCTGACGTCTGACGTAATGACGCTGACGTCTGACGTAATGACGCTGTGCGTGGCTTGGTAGATGCGCTACAAGCCAGTAGATGGAAACACTTCGGCTTCGCATTAATTTGTATTTACATATTTGCGAGATTTCAAAAATTAGCTCAAAATTCGAAATGAAAATGGATGGAAACACGGTTACAGTGATGGCTGGACATGGACACCAGCGACCCCCGACCCAAAAAGGAAGAAATGGGTGAGGATGGATGGATGGATTTATTTATTTATTTGCTAATCACCGGCCACCCGTGTCTCCTTGGCTGTGAAGCTTTGTGACCTCCAAGCTGATTCTGTATCCAAAAAATATTTCCAAGAAAATGGATACAAAAAGTTTTGGACTACCAAAGGACAAGTCCTTGCACCCAGACTGTCCAATCACACGGATAAGGGTTAATAATAATTATAATAATAATGTCACATTTTTGTCATCTGTGTATGTTTCCATTCAAGATGAAATTTGACTCTGCATTTAACTCAATCACCACCAGGTGGGGCAGTGGACAGCTATGGAGAGCGCGCCAGGGAGCAATGGGGATGAGGTGTGCTGCTCAAACACACCACAAGTTATGCCGTGACTGGGGTTCGAACCTGGGTCCTTCGGGTCCCAAGTCAGTTTCCCTGCCACTACACCATCTTGGCCCCTTATTCTTTCATTCAGCACTACTTACTGTCTGAGGCTGCCTTCAGCCTCTTGTGTCAGTAAAAACAAAAGCTGCAACAGACTTGATGTCCATCAAGACTTCAGGTTGTCTGTGACAAACACCTGACATCAAACCCTGGTCAGAAGCATCAAACTCTGGTCAGAAATATCAAGCCCAGGGTGACCAACACACTGACAGAGACACAATGTACTGCTCATTTGAAGTTATTGCTGGGTTTTTGTTTTAATAATATGCACAGTGTATAAACACACACTCATACATTTTAGGTAGATATACACTGTAGATATATCTTGTTTGTAAACAAACTTTGCTGTTTTAATTTTATTTTTACAGCCTGCTGTGCCATCTGTAATTTTTTTTGTCATTAAAGTTGTTTTAGGGTGGCAGGAATAAACTTTGGTCTTGGTCCTGGCTCATTACTCAGATCAGAATTTAAAAAAAAATCCAAACGAGATGTCTCAAAAAGCTATCTATCACAGGTAAGACATATATTACATGTACAAACAAATCCAATAGGCTATATGCCACGGGTAGTGGTGACACACTTCCGTTAAAATGTAGGAAATACACTGCACTTCCGGTTCCGGTCCACTGCAGTTGTTGTTAGCGGTAGCTTCTAGAAACAGACCATGTAAAATACACAAAAGGTAAATTATCTGCGAGCTACTGGTACAACAAGTGAGATTTGTTGTGTGCCGTTGTGTCCAGTGAATAGCAGGTACAATAGAGCGCTTAGTTTTTAACATTTAATGCCACAGTTCGTGGCTAACCGAGTTAGCATTTAAAGTTAACACTCGGGTTAGTAGCCGGCGTTTTAAACCTCATGCAGGATATTCAAGAGCCAGCATCAAACAGTGGTTAAAAAGGAGCTGTACCTGCATTGTTTGAGTGGAATAATTCTCCCTTCCATGACCGGGGGTTTGGGAGAAGCAGCAGAGAGGACAGCGAGGAGGAGAACACAACAGCTGCAGCTCAGTAAGAAACACGATTATCACTCGACTCCACACCCTGCACTTGTAGATTTAATGTTGGAGTAATGAGTGATTTGATAAAAGTTTGTAACTACATACGTTTAAAATAATATTCAAATTTTAACATACGTTTTCTAATCTGTAAATATGTTTGTAAACTCTTAGTAACTTCAGTGCTGTTACACCTCTGAAATATTCTCTGCAGTTTCCTTTAATTAATATGAAACCAGAACTGTTTCACTTCAATTAAGCGTTTATTTCCTGAGATGTAATTATTTATTTTAAAGCATAACTCTCATAAAGAGTTCTCTGTTTGGTTTTTTACGCTATGTAGGTAAATATGAACACGTGTGGGTCTTTTTTTTTCTTCCCAGGTTTGCATCATCTGACCTGATGCGTTTCTGGCCCATGACAGAGCTGTTCTGCCATCCATGGTCAGTGTTCACCAAGAATGTGATGAAAGGAACTCCCCATCAAGTTCAAGTTGTGTTTATTTGTCATATACTGTACTGTACAGGTTAACACAGAGTTAGCAGTTCAATGAAATGCTCAGAATGAGAAGATCCGATTTGACTTGCTAAAAATCAAAGAACAAACTGTACTAAAAGCATGCAAAGTTAAAAAGTATTTATAATATCCACAAAGTCCTGAAGAGAGACAGTATACATGGTTGGATACAACGATGCAGCAGGATGAATTTGAATGAACTACTGTAAGTATTTCAAGCTAGTAATACAGTACAAGCTAACATGCACAGAGTTACTACACATAATCAACATTACACAGGTTGTGTGACAGGTTATTGCACAAGTAGTGACATTGAGATTGAATTATTAGTTATTACCAGTTGTTCAGTGTTATTTATTGATTATTTATCCACACCACCCCGTCAACCCATACCCTACGGCCCGTTGATGAGTTATTCTTACTTGACGGGGGGGACACGGACTTGATAGCTGATTGGGGAGAGGACGCTGGCGTAATGTCATGATGTTCGCCGCTTCTCCACGCTGAAAAGTTGTTTTATTGTTGCTATTTTTTATTTTTTATTTTTTTGGACATTTATCTGGACTTATTTTGTTCAGTGGGTTTTTTTAATCAAGGACTTTACGGACAGCTTGGTTAGTACTTCCTAACCGGAATACTGGGCTGTCTGCCTCCTGTCAAACTTGCTTGGAGAACTACGTGGCTGCAGTTTTTGTTTTGCTTACCTGCTGCTTCTGTCAACCTCCTGTGTCGTCTGAACCGTTCTGGACTTTCTCCTGTGCTCCTCTTCAAGTTATGCTCATGCAAGTTACATCTCACTGATTGGTTATTTCTCTCTGAGCCGTGGGTCTGCTGTTAGCGGCTAGCTCTGTGCTAGCTCCCCCCGGTTTGGCTGGTTTGATGTTGACATACTCCACTTCGCAGCTGATTGGACTTAACAACTGCTCCATTCCACCTTCTGTTTCCATCATCAAACAACTGGGACTTCTGCGTAGACCTCGTTACATCCATAGAGGCTCTCGAAAGAAATCTGTTTATTCTCGCTCTGAATTGATTCCGTCCGGGAGACGTGTCGCACCTCGACTACGTCATCAGAACGCTGCGTCTGTAGTCCCTTGTAGTCCGCAGCGCACGAGGTGGCAAGGAAAACGTGGAGTGGACTTCAGTCTGCTTAACACTAGGAATACCAAACATATGTACTTGTACATATTTTACATATAGCTCCCATGGGAGACTGTAAAATGACAGATTGAGGAATTTGCATTCCATTAGGTGTGTGTGACCCCCTGGGGCTGAAGTCTTTTGTGTGCTCAAAACATCCCCCCAGTAGCATAAACAAAACATCTCCCCCATATTCCAACAACAACATTCCTTCTGTAGGTTGAAAGTGCAGCTTTTTACAACACAGACCAAACTTTTGGAGATGTTGATGACTCTTTGCAAATGTCAACGCTAGAAACTTCAGTTTATTTTATAGATACTGTATACGTTTTATACTTTTTATACTACTATGCAAAAACTCAGGACAGTATTACACTTTTATTATTTCATTTTATGCTTATGTTCATTGGGTGTTTGGTGTTTTAGGGGTGTTTGGTGTTTCAGTGTTGGTGTAAATTTTCATACTTTTATACTATTATGAAAAAACTCAGGACAGTGTTACACTTTTTTACTATTTTACTATTTTATGCTTATGTTTATTAAATGTTTTAGTGTTTAGTGTTTAGATGGTTACTGTTGCACCGAGGGACTGAGAGAAACGCAATTTCGGTCCTGTGTATGTCCTGTACATATTGCAGTTCTGACAATAAAGTTGACTTTGACTTTGACTGCCTCTAAGCGAGCAGGTCCCCGGTTCAAATCCTGGTCCGGGGGCCTTTCTGGGTGGAGTTTGCATGTTCTCTCCGTGCATGCGTGGGTTTTCTCCGGGTGCTCCGGTTTCCTCCCACAGTCCAAAAACATGCATGTTAGGCTGATTGTTAACTCTAAATTGACCCTAGGTGTGAGTGAGACAGGTCCCTCTTGTAAATGAGTCCCCGTGGCTCAACGAGTCCAGCCTGTATAAATAAAGGTTGAATGAATGAATGAACAAACTGATATGGAGAGAACACAAATTCTGTAAGAATAAAAATACTAAATCTATTACAGTACTGTACAAAGTCAGAGACCCATTGAATGATAAAGCTCTGTATTTGTTGTATAACACAATCATTTT
>JBBPBX010060991.1:7733-21261 GCA_038048925.1 Garcialebias charrua
ACAATTGGTTCGTTCCTTGACTTTGGAAGCTTTTTGGTTCGTATACTGTACTTCATCTGTCAGAGTAAGGTGACTACTTACTTAACATGAAAAAGTATGATACTGTAGTTGACTGCAGAGCAGCTATTTTGAAGATTTGAAGAACATTGAAATGATGTGCGACTCATATCAGCTGCACATTATTGTCTACTGTATTATGATAATGTAATAATAAAATGTATAGTGCCGTATATGTGCGAATCTCTGTGTCTGGAGAATCGATTCGATTCCGATTTTTGGCGTCACAATTCGATTCAAAATCGATTTTTGATTCAGAAACTGATTTTTCTATTAAAATGGTCATATATTTAGTTTCAGTTTTGTAACTGACAATCTGAAAAGAATAAACAACAATGTAAACAAAGGGAACATTTATTTAAAACAATAATTTAAAACTGAAAACATTAAACAACAATGTATAATAGAACATTTATTTAAAACAATAATTTTAGGTTCCTTATTGTATCAAAAATTTTTGCATCGTTTGATATTTATACCAAAAATAGGAACAAATAATACAGGAATGCATTAAATTCTGTAACTTTAATAACCAGTATTAGGTTAGCTTTTGGCTCTGTTACTTATAGAAGATTATCATTTGGTATGGCATAGTATTGTTTGAACTTGTTTTGATTTTGAAAAAAGGGGCAGATAAAAAAAAGATTTCTTCTTCTTTCTGCCATCTTTCATTTGATCTATTCTTTCACATGAGATATGGTTTTATTTTCTTTATCTTTTGGGTTTTAATGTAAAACAAATAAAAAAATTAATCGATTTTGGGGCTTTTAGAATCGATTCTGAATCGCCAGGACTAAGAATCTAGATTCTTTTTAAAAAATGATTTTTTTCCTGCACCCCTGCGCTGTAGCTTGTGGCAATCAGTACAGTTTAATGTGTTGGCAAATGTAGATGACTGTATAATATTGCTAAATTATCCTGATGCACAATGAATATTCTAAAAGTTTAAAATAAAATATTTATTAAGATAAATGCATTAATTTTTTTATAATTATAGAGTGCAAATAAAAGATAATAAAGAGCAAATGGATGTTACTGACACATATACTTAAAAATACATTATTACCTCTTAATATTTCTCTGTTTTGACTGTTTGTTTAAATAACAATGTCAGTATTTTAGCCGTTTGATATTTTCTATTGATCTGCTGCAATCAACTTTTTCATGTTAAGCTTGTTAGTTCTGTTGAAAGAGCCATGAATTGACAACAGAATGCCTTGTTTCATATTTAATGTGTGCTGCTTGAGGATCTTGTTTTGTGGTTGTCAGAAATGATCTCTGGTGGTATTTTACTACAGACACTGAGATTGACTGGAAAGCCTACATGGATGAGGTGGAGGGGGTCATAAATGGTACCTACGACTACACCCAGCTGAAAGGAGACACCGGCCCGTTGGTGTGAGTTCCAAAAGCTTTTAGCAGTGATTGAATACCTGCCTTCAATGCAGACCTGCTGGATTTATCCATCCCCCTGATGTTGCAGGTATCCAGCTGGGTTTGTCTACATCTTCACAGCTCTGTACTATCTTACCAACCGTGGGGTGAACATCCACCTGGGCCAGTACATTTTTGCAGGTTTCTATCTCCTTACACTGCTGCTTGTCTTCAGAATATACAACCGCACAAAAAAGGTTAGTCCAGTTTTAGTCAAAATATTTTTTCCTGCGTTAAAAAATTGTTAGCGTTCATTCTTGCATAACTTTTCACAACACTTTAGGGATGGGGCCGATCCGATCCAGTATTGGTATTGGCCTCCGATACCAGCATAATTTAAGTATCGGATTTTCCGATCCAACCTGCCGATATTTCCGATCCGGCTTCAAAGAGGACTTGTGTTCCATCACATTCTGTGACTGCCGTCTTAACATTGTGTGAATTAAACCCAATGAAGACACTCTGGGCCTCACAACAGGAAACACCCAAACTTTAACAGCACACAAGAGGCAGGTCTATATCACAGACGTCCTTCTCACTCATGGTGCAGCTGGAAAACTAAAAAAACGCTAAGCATTATGGGAAAGACAACACAGACCACTCCCCTTAACCACTACGAGAGTGGATTTTGTTGTCTTTCCCATAATGGGTAGCGGTATTTTAGACTAAAATGCTACTAATACTAAGGCTTAGCGGTATACTGTATTAGACTAAAATACCACTAAGCATTATGGGAAAGACGAAAAATCCACTCCCGTAGTGGTTAAGGGGAATGGTCTGTGTTGTCTTTCCCATAATGCTTAGTGTTTTTTTAGTTTTCCAGCTGCACCATGAGTGAGGACGTCTGTGATATAGACCTGCCTCTTGTGTGCTGTTAAAGTTTGTGTCCAGTTGTGAGGCCCAGAGTGTCTTCATTGGGTTTAACTCACACAATGTTAAGACAGTAGTCACAGAATAGTCAGTTCAAAAAATGTATTATTACAGCCTCTTATACCTGAACGGTATCGGATCGGGAAAGTATCCGTATCGGACGATGCCCAGATTTAAGTATCGGATCGTAAGTAAGAAATGTGGATTGGTGCATCCCTACTTTAAATCAGCTCGTGCCATTCAGATGTAAAATGTGCATGAATTTGTTAAAAACGAGCATGTTTTATTTTTATGAGCTCTGTATTTAGCCCATCTTTTAAAATTTCCCAGGTCCCACCCTACGTGTTCTTCTTCGTGTGTTGTGCCTCGTATCGGATCCACTCCATCTTTGTGCTTCGTCTCTTTAACGATCCGGTGGCCATGATGCTTCTGTTTGCAGCCATCAACCTCTTCATGGATGGATACTGGACTCTGGGCTGTGGCCTTTATAGGCAAGTGTGAACTCCTCTTTAATGCACATTTTTGCACATTTCTATGTTAAAATGTGAGTGACTTTATGAAATTTCAACTCAGTCGTCCTCTCTTTCTGACAGTTTAGCAGTGTCTGTGAAAATGAACGTGCTTCTTTTCGCCCCCGGATTGCTTTTCCTTCTTGTGTGGGAGTTCGGTCTCATCAGAACAATCCCTAAACTTTTACTGTGTGCAGCAATACAGGTAAATGCTTCTTTTGTGATACAGCATTAGCAGCATTCATCTCCATGTTTGTTTTTGTTTACCGCAGGTTTTTCTAGGCCTCCCTTTCCTCTTGGAGAATCCCGTTGGTTATGTAAGCCGGGCTTTTGATCTTGGCCGGCAGTTCCTGTTCAAGTGGACGGTGAACTGGCGCTTCCTGCCCGAGTGGCTCTTCCTGAATCGTTACTTCCACCTGCTCCTGCTGGCAGCTCACCTGCTCACTCTGCTGCTTTTCGCTCTTCGCCGCTGGAAGAGGTGAGACACGATTTCTGTTGTCCATCAGTGCTACGCATTAGATATGCCCGACCAGAGAAGCTGGTTTTCTGGACCCTGTTGATTATTTTTTCTAATGCAAGTCTACATTTCTTTAGTGTACTGTTTAGTTGGAGGTAACGGGGAAATGTTGACCTGTTTTGGAATCAGTTGTTTACATTTTAGGCCTTAATATACTATTACAAACTTTGTATGTCCCCTAATAAAACCTGTTTTCTTTTATTAGACCAGGAGAAAGCATCTTTGAACTCCTCAAGGAACCAAGCAACAGGAAACCCTCTGCTCAGAGCAGCACTGTGGATCATATCCTTCCTTTCAGTCTGTTCCCATCTACAGAACATTGTAGCTTTTCATGACATCTTTGATCCTGGGATCTATTGATAGAAATTAAATATATGTTACTTTTTCCCCCCCATTAGGATAGAAAATAATGGAAAAAATATATATATTTTTGTGATTTTTCAAAGAACATTTTGTAAGATGTTTAGTTCTGTTTCCACTGTGGACCAGAACAGACTAATCATTATTAATCTCAAGGGAGAGTCTTAATTTCTACTTCACTTTTGTGTTTATGCTCTGGTGTTTGTTTCAACTTAAAACTTACCCACTGGATGTCTTCACATCTCACACACAGCTTTAAAGTGCATTTTAATGCTACTGATGGACAGCAGAGACCGTTCAGAAACATGATGGCCCATCAAAGGTTTATTTACTTTATTTATGTCATGTGGTTTTAAAGTCCTGGTTCTGTCAGTTTCAATAGAAGACAGAACCATAAAAACACATTCATTTGCATCATAATTTCAAAGGGGGGATATTTACCGTATTTTCTGCCATACACGTCGTACCACCCTATAAGTTGCATCAGTCCAAATATGTCCAATAAAGTGAAAAAAAAAAAAAACATAAGTCGCTTTGCCGTATACATCGCATATTATGCATCAAATGCGTCACATTTGTTACGTGTCACTGCTGATATCCTGGAAATGTGGGCCGAACCCGGAATTGTGGGCCGGTGTTGTGGCGAAAATCGATTGGCTGCCAAATGGCGGACGCGGGAGGGTACACAGGAGGACTTTAGCAAGAATTTAACAAGATTAACACTTAAAAACAATTATTTGTTTGCTTGAAATTATAGTAAAGGTGTGCCTTAGTTTAACTTTTGCTTATTAAATGCACTTTAATAGTAAAATCAGCTGCATTTCAAAAGTATTCGCTGCCTCGGTGCTCCAGGAGCACGCAGAGGGAGGAAATCAGGAAGGAGAAATGCTGTGCATTTCTTCAAAATTTAACAAGGTAAGCACCTAAAACAAATATGTGTTTGCTCGACATTATAGTAAAGGTGTGCCTTAGTTTAACTTTTCCTTAATAAATGCACTTTAATGGAGCTGCATTTCGCCGGGGAGGCGCAGCAAAATGAAGCTGATTTGATTGTTTCTCCAGGCATGATCCCGGAGCTGGACGAAGGTGGCAGGGTATGGCAAGCCGATTGTGTCATTAATAGCCACTTTTACCTATTACATGACACAAGGGCATGTCATACTACTCGTGCCATCTAGCGGCTGAAAATGGTAGTGTTCAATATTTTCAGTCAAAATGAATGAACACGGTCATATCTCAGTCAAAAACTGTTTTAAGAATATGAAAAAAAACAAATAAGTTGCCTCAGCGTATAAGTCGCAGGGTATGCAAATTGGGTGAAAAGGTGCGACTTAAAGGTTGAAAAAACAGTAATAATTTATCCTATCTGTTTTAACATTTCTCTTTCTTCCAACAAACTGTTTTCATTTAGCAAAGCTAAAAACTGACCAGATCACCCTAAAAACCATTAGACAAGTCAGGATTGAGACATGCACTCGCTGGTTTATCGCACTGGTGATAAAACAACACAAACTTCACTGTTTTCCATCCACAACACTTTATCTGTGTACATAGGAGACAGAACTTTATAATAATGGAAAAAAAAAATGGTGTTGAAGTGCTGTTTGTTTTTAAGTTTATCTTTGTCAACATTCAAGCTAATTGTTTGTTGTTGGACAGGTATTAAATGAATAATCTTGTTGTTGTGCCTTAACACACAATTACAGATCGTGCTCATTCTGTTTACATCTAACTTCATAGGCATGTGCTTCAGCCGCTCGTTGCACTACCAGTTCTACGTGTGGTACTTCCACACACTGCCTTTCCTGCTCTGGAGTGGAGGCGTGAAGAAGCTGGCTCACCTGCTCAGGTAGAAGGATTTCTGACCTGTTTTTATGTCTAAAACTTGGTACACCCCCAAGCTATAATTCACTTTTGTTTCCTGCTGTGCAGAGTCCTGATCTTGGGACTGATTGAGCTTTCATGGAACACCTATCCATCAACTAACGGCAGCTCTGCAGCCCTCCACGTGTGTCACCTCATCATGCTCCTCTGTCTGTGGCTCGCTCCACCCCTGCACTCGGCCCAGGCCGAAAAACAAGAACATTCAGCTGTTAAGGACAAACGCCACTGAACCACAGCCTAATCGGACTGAAGCCCAATCAGCTGCTGAACAGCCTCCGGCCTGCCTCCTATTTGAGCCTCACAACATCTGTATACTAAGGAGGTCTCTGTGGTCGACTGAGTGGATGAAAAGCAGCTGTTTCAGGCTTCTCATCTCTTATCACTGAGTGACAACAGCTAATCTGTTGGTGCAGACCTATACCTGCATCAGGTGATTGCTTGTAGCTGAAACTTGCAGTTGAAGAGATGAGAAGTGATGGATTCTCTGGTGGTTTATTTAGGTACAAACTGGAATAAGCTGTTTAGAACCAATTACTGTACGTATATGGATTACAAAAAACGTATTTCCATTTAAAACTTTAGTCATAGTTTATGGACGCAGATTATTTTCTGTTTATACGGAACATGTTGGAAGTGGTTTGCCAAATAATTAAGATTAGATGCTGGAGTTTAGGTTGACTGCATATCCACCATAGTTTTATAGAATTTTGTAAAAGATTTATTTCCAAGCATATTTTTTTGGGGACAAAATACTGTACATAAACGGTAAGCAGTCTTAGTTGTTTGTTGGAGTTGTAATTAAGCTATGTGGGGTTCTTATGAGTCAAAGTTACACTTTCAAGAAACAAAATGTTAAAAAAATACAGCAAAAATTTCAGGTTGACGCACATTCAAAAATGCAGAGGACAATAAAAGTTGAACGTTTAAACTTTTTAAATGTTAATTTTGTTTTTTCTAGAGCTGAGAAACGAGTGATATTAGTGATCCCTCAAGTTTAAAAAGCTCTTGAACAGAGCTTTGAATAATAGTTCATTAGATCATCTGTGCTGAGCTTGGCTTTTAATGAACAATATGCTAAGCGTTTTGAATTAAATATAAAAACCACTTAACCTCGATGCTTCGTACAGTCAGTCAAATAATGGGCTTTCTGCAGGTTTTATTTACATAGTTTTATTACGTAAGCAGTGATTCTCATTGTTTTACTAAATAAATCAAAATATTCTGCAGTGTATTCTATATTTGACATATGTCACGTTAGCTTTAGGCTACAATCTAGGCTACAAAAAGCTTATTCAGATGGTCAAGGCATTCTTGTGTTTGCAAAAAGCATAGCTCTGATAAAAGGCCACTTGGTCTATGTTGTATAAAATTAGAACAGACTTTAGTTAAAATAGGTTTACTTTTCCTGTAAAGCTTGTTGGTCATTATTCAGAAGCAGTCTGTAAATCAGTAAGTCTGGCTCTCAAGTTTCTTCTGAGATGATTGTCTCACATGTTGTTGGGGTTATAACACAGCATGTTCAGTTTGATGTTCTCGTCCCAGTGACGCAGCAGCAGAAACAGATGTCTGGCTGCTCCTCTGAGCCCTGCGAGGTCCACCCCCTCCGGCAGCTTCTGACCGCGCAGCCAGAAGTCTGCTTTTGCTGCCACGAGTTCCCACTCCATGAAGTACCCGGCACACCGGTGCTCCAGCCAGGCCAGAGCCACAGCTGTGGCCCAGGTCGAGCCCTCCAGGTCTTCTTGAGCCAACTGACTGCTGCCCTGGAGGTCACCTAGCTCCACTGAGGAGCCCTCACACATGTCTGTCTCTGAGCCACGACCACTGTCTGCTTGTCCCAGACTTCGAGAAGGCCCAATGGATAGCTCCAAGGAGCCCTCCTCTGAGCTCAGGAGGTTAGGAGGTGAGGTGACGGAGTCTCGGTCAGACGGGTGTTTTCGCACAAGCTTCAACTCCAAAATCAAGGGGTTGTCGATGGGAGTGTGGTGGAAAGGAGGCGCAGACGATTTGGCAATAGAGCATGAAGATGGAGAAAAGGTAACATGGTGACCAGCAGGAGGCTTGGCAGAAGTGGATAAAGAGGGGGCGCTGGGAGAAGTACAGCGGAAGGCCGGGCTGAGACTGCGCCGGTGAAGGCCGTAAGGTGATGCTCTTTTAAGGCGGTCCAGGGGGATCTGGACGCAGTCTGAGTAGATCTCAGTCAGTAAAAAAGCTCCCGAGGCCAGCTGCAGATGCACCTTTAAGAAAAAAAGTTTGTCAGAAAACCAGGCATAAACTTTGGCCACACAAAGAAAATGCAGTGCATGGGTAGAAAGAAGTAAATTTGCAAATACCACATGAACACAGTGCTGAAAAAGCTGAAACTGATTGCTAGAGCAAGCAAAGAACAAAGGCCAAAGGTAGCAAAAGACGAAGAATGTACCACATGTGGTGCACATGACAACCTCTGACTCTGAATATAGAAGTGCATGAAAACTGTTTTCAAAGTTAATGTTTTGGAAGGAAAAAATGGATTTCTAGCGGGAGAATTTGTAAATGAAGATTAATAATTTTGAAAAGGTTAAAAGCTTAATAAACTGCAGCGCCTATCTCCTGAATGTGTTAAATGTTCATGGCTGCAATAAAATGTGCACAGAAGTACGGTAATTACAAAGTGAAGGGGAATTTAAAAAAAATGAAATTTATAAAAAAAATTAAATTCTGATGCAGTTTGCCCATCTTTCACTTCAGTCACTTTTCTCTGATCGTATTGTGTGATGGAATAAACCAAAATCTTCTCAGATGTCTTGACCACATGTGCTTTCAGCTCACCAGAGGCAGGTAGTCTGGAACTTCACTCTCAGGTTGTTTGTCCGTCTCTGCAGATAAACAGTGGGATTTGAGAGGAACCTGCTTTCCTGATGAGATAGAGGACCTGAGTCTGCCCAGTGGAAACCTAGAGATACATAAAAATCAGGACAAAATGTACAACAAAACCATGGCTCATCACTTAAGATTGCATTCAATCTTTCATCATCTACAGTGAATTTCACAGTAAGCGTTTTACTAAATGAAAGACTTACCTGGTACCAAAGAAGCTCTCCATTGACTTGCTCTCTATGGATCGCTGTGAACAGTTGCATGAAGGACCTGAAGTTACAGGAGCCAAGGAACAGGTGCCACTGCCACCTACATCTGAAGCAACATAGAGAATTAAAACATTGAGCTATTGATTTGTGAGCTCTGTGATAATGGGTTGTGTATGTTTTAAAGGCTCAGGTCCAATTCACTAAAAATACATGACACTTCTTTCAGCTTTTCTCTTTTCAGGGTTCACCACAGCGAGTCATCCTCCATCTCATTCTGTCCTCTGCATCCACTGTCCTTACTCCAACTACCTCCATGTCCTCTCTAACTGCATCCATATATCTCCTCTGTCTTTTTCTTGGCAGCTGCATTTCAAATATCCTTCCACTGTCCCTTCTCTGAACATGTTCAAACCATCTCAGTCTGGCCGCTGACTTTGTCTCCCAGTTGATCAACCTGTGATGTACCTCTGATGATCTCATTACTAATCATATCCATCCTTGTCACTCCTAAGGAAAACCTCAGCATCTTCATTTCTGCCACTTCCAGTTCTTTCTCCTGTCTTTTTGTCAGTGACACTGTCTCCAGACAATACAACATAGCTGGTCTCACCACTGTCTTGTAAACTTTTCCTTTGACCTTTGCTGACACCATTTGTCACAAATCACTCCTGAAACCTTTCTCCATCCACTCCATCTTGCCTGGACTCTCTTCTTCACCTTTTTACCACAATCCCCATTTCCCTGGATAGTGGACCCCAAATATTTGAAGTCCTGCACCTTTCTGATATCTGCTCTTCATATACCTTCTGTTCCGTCTACCTCCCTCTCATTGGCCCACATGTACTCTGTATTACTCCGGTTGACTTTCATTCCTCTTCTTTTAAGTGTATACCGCAACTATTCTAAGTTCTCTTTAACCTGTTCCCTGTTCTCATAACAGACCACAATGCCATCTGCAAACATCATAGTCCATAGGCATTCCTGCCTGACCTCATCTGTTAGTCGGTCCATCACCAGAGCAAACAAGAAGGGGCTCAGAGCCGATCCTTGATGCAATCCCACCTCCACCTTGAAGCTATCTGTCACTCCTACAGCAAATCTCACCACTGTCCTGCTGTCTACATGTCCTGTACCAGCCTAATGTACTTTTTTGCCACTCCAGATTTCCTCATGCAATACCACACCTCCCTATCCTGTCATATGCTTTCAACTTAATTCCCCTTAGTTGCCACAACTCTGTACATTACTTTTTTTCTTAACAATGGGCACCAGCACACTTTTGCTCTATTACTCTGGTATTTTCTCACCCTCAAATATGCAATTGAATATTTGAGTTAAACCTCACTGTCATCTCTCCAAACATTTCCAAACCTCCATTGTTGTGTCATCAGTTCCTACTGCCTTCCCATTCTTCATCCTATTCAACAATTTCCAAATTTCACCTTTCCCACTTCCTAGCCCACAGCTTATATGACCTCTACACGTCTTTCTCTTTCATTATCTTCATTCATTAGCTTCCATCTTCCCGTCACACTCTCCTCACTTGTTAGAACATTACCATTCATGTCTTTAACAAGCCTAACATGCTGCACATCATTTCCAGCCTGATCCCTGTAGCTCAAGTCCTTCTCGTCCTCTGTAGTTTCCAGTCTTCCATACATCTCAACATACGCCTTCTGTTTTGCCGTGGCTACCTCTTTGCTCTACGTCCCATCTTCTTATATTCCTGTCTCCTTTCTTCAGTCCTCTCACTGTCATATGTATTGCTTCTTGGTTAATCTCTTTCTCTGAATAGTGTCCTGCACTTCACTGTTCCACCACCAGGTTTCCTTATTATCCATTTTCTGTCCAGAAGGCACACCAAGTACCTTCCTACCCGTCTCTCTAATTACTGTTGCTGTAGTAGTCCATTCACTTGGAAGCTCTTTACCACCCAGAGCCTTTAACAGCTCCTCTCCGAATTTCTCACAACATTCTTCCTTCTTCAGCTTCCACCATTTGGTCTTCTTCTCTGGTTTTACTATTTTTCGCTTCACAACAACAGTCATTCTACACACAACCATCCAATGCTGTCTGGCCACGCTCTCCCCTGCCACAACCTTACAGTCTCCAATCTCCCTCAGGTTTCCTCTTCTACACAGAATGTAATCGACCTGTGTACTCCTTCCTCCACTCTTATAGATCACTCTATGTTCCTCCCTCTTTTGGAAATAAGTGTTGACTACAGCCATTTCCTAGCATGGCCCTCGCCTTCCTGCACAGCTCCGCTCAATTCTCATTTCCCTTCGAAGCGAAGTGAAGGACAAGGGTCTGGTTTTAACCAGGCTAGCCATTTCCATTCTCTTGGCAAAATCCACCACCATCTGTCCTTCCTGGTTTCTTTCCTTGTCACCAAGCGTATACCCATCACTTCCTCATCCCCTCTGTTTCCTTCACCAACATGTACATTCAAGTCTGCTCCAATCACCACTCTTTCCTCATTGGGAATACTCTATCACTTCATCCAGATCTTTCCAAAACGTATCTTTCTCCTCCCCATCACACTGAAAGAAAAAAGCTGTTCAACTTACTTAATTTTATTGTGTACATCCGTCCCACACAATGCGAATAAATAAAACTGACATATTTTCCCTTTTTCCCTCAAACAGTTATAGCTTGTCAAATCAACATATTTTATTTACATAAGATTACTTTAATATATTAAGTTGAAATTAAAAACATTTTATCTGTTACTATAATGTAAATATATTATGTATTATCAAGAATGTTTTTTATGTTTCAGCAACAATAATATAATGAATAACACCAGCTTATTTTTGATTGCCAGTATTACTCAATGGAATTGTGTTATGCAAACATGATGCTATCATGTTAATGGAACACATGTTACAGCTTTAAATCCTACTTACCGGTACCCCGGTAATTTTGTAAAGTTATCTATATACCGGTACCATTCTAATGTAAAAGAAGAACTAAAAAAGAAACTGATCTTTGACAAGAAAGACAAAGAATGCGAGTGCTGCTGAACAATTAAGCTTTATTTAAATGAACATTTCTAATTTTTTCACCAGTTATTTGTCACACGTCTTACTGATTACTATGTAATAACATAGTGATAGTCTAAACAAATGTTTAAAAAACATTTTTGTACAGGGGAAATACTACAGCTTAAAAGTTGCTCTTTTACATATTAATATAAAAGATAAAATGATTTAGAAAAGTATGTAAGATTTCTAAAAACATTTTGAACATGTAATCAACATGACATTAAATCAGTGAAATGTAACTTTTCAGTTTGACTAAGCTTTTGTCCAAGCTGTCCTCCTCTTCTTTTGAACAGCTTCATCAGGTTGTCAAAGTGGAGATCCAGTTGAGAGAAGAACTTTGAAGTGGTATGGGGGTAATTCTCTTAAACTCAGCGTTTATCTGAAAAAATGAGCACAAAGGACTGAGCTTCAAATGTTCAACATCTGGAAGAAGGCCACAATCACTCCTGTTGCCGAAGTGAACAGTGAAGTAAATGTGCCTATAGACATCTTAGATTAACACTGCATCCAAAAAAACTTTTATGAGTCAGGCCATACCTCTTGAATGTAGACCAGGCCATCTTGTCATAAAAGCCTCCACGATCGGTGCATCACGAACAACTTCATGTCTCCTGTATGCAAATACAAATGCAGGTATGTACATGGAAAGTGTTTAAGACGTCCAAAATGGGGATGTTTTAATTTGTATTGATGCAAAAGCTTGGACCTACTTGACACTTTTTCAGAGCACCCCTACACTCCACATTACCAGCACCACCTAAACCTGTAAGACACAAAGATAACCTTGAGTGAGATAACTTAAAATCCAGCAGGTAACTTTACATACAAAAAAAAAACGAAGCTCTTCACCAGAGTACCAAAACTCAATGTCCTGACAAATTTCTGCCATCAGCATAAAATTCATGGATGCTAAAGTTTGGAAGGAACATTACAAACCTAATTTTTTTAAAAATACTAAATCTTCTTGGCTTACAAAAACTAATAAAAAAGCAATTAGAAGCCATAAATAATTTACATCTGTTCTATAACCCAAATTTTTAAACACTTTACATTGAGTCTTACCTAAAGCTATTGAAAAAATTATGTATTTTTAAGAGTTTAGAGAAAAAATTATTTACTCCAGTAGTAATTGGGTTGCTCTGGTAAAAAAACAAAAAAAAACATTTACTCCGGTAGTAATTTGGTTGCTCTGGTAAAAAAAATAAAAAATACTCCGGTAGTATTGCTCTGGTAAAAAAAAAAAAAAAGTACTCCGGTAATAATTCGGTTGAATAGCTAGCAATGTGAAAACCAAAGAACAACATGCAGACAGTTTAACAATGAGTTTTCATACAGCACAATAATCGTGTGGAAACATTTTCAACTATAAAACATTTTTTTGAGATCACTTACCTACTGGTAATCGGTGTTCCTCCAAAGATTTGTCTTGAAACTGTTCTTGTCGCTGAGTAGTCAGAAGAAACTGGGCGGATATGATCTTGTTTGGCTTCTGATTGGTTAAGATTCAAAAGACAGCTCTTTTTATTGGCCAATCATGCTTGATAGAGTCTTTTGATGTATTGCATCATTTCCGGTGATGATAAAACATGATTACAATGATTTTAGTAATCTAATATAATTATGTTAAACCAGCATAAGAAAAATTAGTAGTTTCATTATTGTTGATAATTAAGTAAATGGTTCTTTATTCTATCGTGTAAATACAAGAGACATGACTGTTGTGTAGTATTGACTTATTTTGTTTGTGCAAAATCAAAGACCCCTCAATTCTATTTTTTTCAGTGT
>JBBPBX010060992.1:0-21261 GCA_038048925.1 Garcialebias charrua
TAAGATAACTTACCGAAACCCGTCTGAGCGCGCCGCAATTTGCTGCTCCTTTTAGCATGAGACCACCCGAATCCGAAGCTAATGTTAGCTTGTTCCTCTTCCGGTGTTCGCCAGCTCCGCTCGTTGCACGCGGAGATTTTGGGAGTTATCGCTGTTCCAGTCAAGACAACACAAAGTTCACCAAGTGTCTCCCGTAAATTAATCCGTAAGGAGAAGGTCCTCGCTGCTGCGAGGCTGCTGCGAGGCTGCAACGAGGCTGTACAGTTGAAGCTCCGCTCCATCGCGCCAGAAGCAGTGTCCCGTTGCCGCCGGTCCCTACGCCGGGGGTCTGCTCGTTTAATTTTTGCCGGCTGCGCGTTGGGAGCGATCGCAAATACACTAAAAATTGAACTAAAACATAAAAATAACAATTATACTTTATTTATAAAGCCATTTAAAAAAACACAGCTGCAACAAAGTGCTGTACACATGAAATTAAGAACATATAAACAAAAGATGAGATGAAATCATGAAAAACAACAGTCATGTGTTTAATACAGAAGTGGGTTGAGCCTAACCAGGGGTTGCTAGGTGAGGGGCTGGACTCAGGTTTGAGGTGGTTGGCTGCGGTTTGTGACGTCACAAACCGCAGGAAGTGGGAAACGAAGTGTATTTATCAAAGATAAATAAATCTACTTAGAGTAAATAAACCACTGGGTGCATTTTTTTGGCCTTAGGACTGTTTTTTTTATGAAGTAAATACCCAAAGTTAAGTAAAAAAAAAACATTAAAAGTGAATTTTGAATATGTGGTCCCCTTTAACAGAGGAGGAGGTCTAAGATTTCAACTTTCTAAGACTTATAACTCAGTTTTGGATTTGATTCCGAAACGTTTTACACTGGATGGGAGCAGGGATGTCTTGTCTGTAAATTAGACTAACAAATTTCTCTGAGTAGCCTCTGTTGTTGTTTGGGAGGTGTTTTTTGTCAATTTACATACAGTTTTGTGTCTTCTACCAGAGACCTCAAGGGAACCTCCTACTGTTAAGGTGTGATCTTTCAATTTACATGTATGTGTTACAAACCCCCTTCTGTTAAGGTGTGATGTGTTGTTTTGTCAATTTAAATAGAATGGGCATGTTAGGTATTTTGTGGTGTTATTTCAGTTTCCAATTTCATATGTTGGTGCGTGGCTTGTATAAAACTTCTCGTTCTCACAGCTTTCATTCATTCAGAATTGAAAAAGACTTCTGGACAGAAGTCGAAACGTTTTCTGCAACAAATAAAGTCCAGTTGATCCTGTATTGAACGCCTTTTTTGATTTTATCATGTCCTGGACGACTGAGAATCTTCACCAGCACATATGAGTTAATGTACACAGTATATGTATGAGGTAGTTGATGTTGGTATAGAGGCAAAGTGGCATATGCAGTAAGGCACATTGGGCATCCTTAAATAAGGCTAGTCAGAGAATACTGTATATGTATCAGCAGTAGTGTAGATATAAAAGTAGTGTAAATGTAAACAGTAGTAATAAATGTAAACAGTGAATGTAAACAGTAGTATGACTATAGGCAGTAATGTAATACAAACATTAGTGCAAATATGAGAAGTAGTGCAAACTGAATGAGCACATGACAGAGTTTAGTGAATAACCCGTTTGATGACACAGAGTCCAGTGTTAAAATCTTTGTGTTGTGTGGTAATGTGTGAGAAAGTTTTTTGTGTTAAGGCAGGTAGGCATCAGAAGTAAATCTAGCACTTCTTCAAAAAGGATTTGTGGAGCTCACATTTAAGAGAAACAGTCCAATACTGGAACGAGTCGGAGATTCATATTTTTGTACATCCAGTCACTGCAGAAATGTGCAGTGTGGCAGTTCCTTGAAGTCTGCTGATTTGCTTTAATGTAGTGTAAACAAATTTTAAAATACAAGACAATGACTCAGGTTACAAACCTCCCAGCACAACCACACATAAAGCACACACGGCTTAAACAGAACATCTTCCGTAAAACATTTTCAAGATTAAACAAGAAATTTAAAGCTTTGCGCAAAATGCATCAAACTATAAAACATAGATGATGCAAGCAAAATGCTTCCTTTAAATCCTATCTCCTTCAGCGAGAGCTGCACCTTGGCCAACAACAAAAGTTGTGGTTGTAATGGGAAGCTTCCAGGTGCACATGAGGCTGAGTGTTCTGGCATGCATGCTCAGCAAACTTTCCACAGCCGAGAAATAAATGCTAAAAGAAAGAAGAAAAAAAAGTGGACTAGAGCAGTCCTGATCGCCTACGTAAGGACACCACTGAGAATAGAGGGCCATCAGCATTTCATTAAATTAATTTTCAAGTTTACAGTAATTAATTGCTTTGATTAATGTAAGCACCACACAGCCGGAACGGCGGGGGTGGGGAGTTGGGGGGAGCGGTCTGTGGAAAAACATTAAACCATGTCTACTCATAACTAGAAAGCCACCCATTTCCTCAAGTTTTCTTTTCATTTTTAAACATTTGCAATTCTCTTCCGTTATCTATATTACACAGTTAAACAGGAGTCTGAGTTAACAGTACATTATTCATGGAGGACTGTACTTACATAGCACCTTTCAATCTTATCAAGACACTCAAAGCACTTTACAACACAAGCTGTGCCTCATTTACCCATTCGTACAACACTCTACAGTACTATCTTTACAAAGCTAATTGGACAAATCATTCCTTTTTTTCTTTTTTTCCTTTATAGATGGCCTCCCTTCTCACCTTACAGCCATCCTCTCACTCCGATATGAATTTTTTTATAATAGAGAGAAAGAAAAGGAAAGACAGAAAGTAAAACAAAAGAAACACAACAATTATCCACAAAAAAGCACAAGGCAAACACACCCAACTTCCATCTGCAATCCTGCAAAGTACATGACAGAACACAGCAACACATGCATAAAGACTAATAACATTTATGACCTTGCAGTAGATTTCCATAAATATACATACCATACCTACAAGTATACATACATATACATTCATATTCATTCATATACCCATCTACATATCTGCATATATCTACATATACATCCCTGCATCCATTTGCGTGTGGTTGTGAGCATGCATAAGTGAAAAAGTTTCCTCCAATAGAACATTCAATAGTAATCGTGAGGAATCAGAGATCCGCCCCCCCAAGGCCCGAGGCAGGCAAAGGGGCAACCAGAGCCCAAGACCCCAAGCAGGACCCCGAGCCCAGAGTCCCCAGGGCCACCCGAACAGGACGAGCCACTCACCAACTCCCCAGATCCGACCAAAGGGGAGAACAGGAGAAGCCCCACCAGTGACTACACACAATGACCCCCCGGGGTCAACAGCGACAAATTCACAGGCCCCCGCCGGAGCCCGCTGCACCAACGTAGCCCCAGGCCGGTCACCGAGGCCCGGGCACCGGGGACGCCCACCCCTCAGGCCCAGACCCGACAGGACCAGGAGACCCGAGCCCCACCAGGCAGCCACCAGGCCGAGCCGACACACGCCCAAGCGCCCAACCCCAGACAGTGAGGGCCCCAAGCACGCCCGCATGCAAAGGAACACCCACCAGGTGGCCACGCGGCAGGAGCGCGACACTGAGTAGCCTCAGATGTCGATTAGAGACTAATCAGAGCTTTATCACATTCATACACCAATGGGACACACATCAGAAGCAATGAGGGGTTCAGTGTTTTGCCCAGGGCACTTGGGAATGTGACTGCTTGTGGATTCGAACCCCCAACTCTTGCACTGAAGGACGACTGCTCTAACCACTCAGCCATAGCCGCCCTGTCAAAGACGTCAAAGAAAATCCAGTGAAAAGTGCACCGTAGTTAAACTTCTCCCAAAGACTTCCATTTTGCTTGTGTATACATGAAATACTGTGAAAACAATGGTCTAAAAGGCCAGTCCTACATTGCACAGCAGCAATTTGGATCACAGATAAATAAATAATCCAATTACCGGTAGGAATATTTTTAAGTAACATTTACAAAATTTATGTTTTGCATTTATATTAGTATATACAGCAAACCCCCTACTTACGACTCCATCGACCTACGAACAACGGGACCTACGAACGTATCATATTTAATAAAAATATGAAATTACTGTATTAAAAAAAATATATATATATTTTTTTTTTGTGTGTGTTTAAATGTTCTTAATTTCATGTGTACATCACTTTGTTGCAGCTGTGGTTGTTTTAAAGGCTTTATAAATAATAATTATGATAAAAAAGATCATTTCTGATCATTTTTGAGCAATCTTGGGCAGCATTCATTCAAGCAGGAAGTAGGTCTTCAGTTTACACGGTCACAAATTAATGTAGAACACCGGACGCCATTTTAGGTTCAGTCACTGGGGTCTCCGGTCACAAATTAATGTAGAACACCGGACGCCATTTTAGGTTCAGTCACTGGGGTCTCCGGTCACAAATTAATGTAGAACACCGGACGCCATTTTAGGTTAGCTGCCGGGAGCCGGCCGAAGACTGGTGACCAGGATGGCTTCATATGGATTAATTACGAGCTGGAAACGTCTCTGTGAACTTTGTGGATGTCTCAGGCAGCAGCGGATTTATCGCCGATCGTGCCAGGCCGCCGCGCGAACACCTCCGGCCGGCCTGGCTACACCTCCGGCCTGGCTAGCTCCAGAAGCTAACACGGGAGCTAACACGGGAGCCGGCCTTTTGAACACTGGTGACCAGGATCGCATCATATGGATTAATTACTAGCTGGAATCGCTCTGTGAGCTCTGTGGACGTCTCAGGCTGGAGCAGCGGCTGGAGCAGCAGCTGCAGATTGATCGCGCCGCCGCTCCAACACCAGCTCATGGCTTGGCTAGCAGAAGCTAGCCAGCTAGCTAACACAGGTCTGGAGCAGCTGCGGTGGCTTGCCGGCCCCCGCGCTGCTCGGCCCGAAAACAATCAACGCATGGCAACCTAAGATGTCGGCTTTGACCATCTCAAAGTAAGAAAATATATTTTTATTTATTCTGTAAATGTGAATAGCAATGTTTAACATTACAGTACACTACTGTACATGTACATGCTTAAATGTGTGCGCACGCTCCGTTAGCATAATAAAAAAAAATAATAATTTTCACCCCCTAGCTACGGCAGAATCGAGCTGCGAACCGTTCTTATCTCCCTAACTCGTTCGTAAATCGGGGGTCACCTGTAGTTGCAAAAAGGATGATGTTTTGTTTCCTAATATACCATGATGACACAGTACTGCACTTTGACCATTTGTATCTATGGAATAAAATCAAAATTCAAAGCATGCATGGTGGGTTAACTGACAACTCTGAATTAGATGTGAGTGTGAATGGTTCTTGTGTGTCCATGTGATGGACTTGTTGTGACCAGTCCAGAGTGTACCCTGCCTCTCCCACAGTGACTGCTGGAGATAGGCACCAGCTCCACACAACCCGGAAAGGAATAGTGGGTAAAGATGGATGGGTGGAATATGCATTGCATGAATCACTAGGACTTCCCCACAAATAGTACCGGTACTGATGGAACAGAAAAAATAAGCAAATCTTTCTTTTTCTCTTAACATCCACAGCACATATTAGGAACAAATGACACACAATGACTATGACCCAACATCTGCATTTCCAATGGTCAATGCCGATCCCAAAGAAACTTCTTAGCAATCAATTGACCTTTATCCAGTAACAAATGTGCATGCTCGAAATATATTTTCCTATGCATTGTGGTTTAAATAGGCTCGTGCCTACTTCGGTTTGTTGACATCTAATCAAGTTTTATTTGTTGTTTATTCGACACAGACAACAAAGAAGGCCAAAGAGGAGATATATGGATGCAGTTGGAGAGGATATGGAGGTACCGTATTTTCCGGTGTATAGGTCGCACCTTTTTATTTTTTTTTTTTTTCAAGGCCTGCGACCTATACACCGGTGCGACCTATATATGGCTTGTTATCACTTTCGGCGAAACAAATTTTTAAATCCAGCTCATTTCACAATTACGTTCATTTATTAAGGAAAAGTTCAGCTCAGACACATATTTGCTATAATTTTATCAAACAAATAATTGTTTTTAAGTGTTAATCTTCTTAAAAGCCTTGCTGTGCGCTCCTGTGGCAGACATTTGCAGCAGAGCTAAACGTAGGTGCGACCTATACACCTGTGCGACCTATCTAGGGATTTTTCCAATCTATTGGTGATAATTGGACAATGTGACCTATACACCGGTGCGACCTATACACCAGAAAATACGGTAGTTGGAGTGAAGACAGAAGATGCAGAAGACAGAGTGAGATGGAGGATGACGACTCGCTGTGGCAACCCCTGAAGAAGGAAAAGCCAAAATAAGTTGTAGTACTAGTTAGGGCTGTGCGATATGACGATATATATCGTGGGGACGATAGAAACGTGTCTATCGTGCTACTTTCCTTCTATCGTCTCTATCGTGATAAATAAGAATAAAAAAATAACTGTCGCAAAGAAGCTTCATATGGGGTTTTGCGAGATGACGGCGCTGCTTTATGTTTGACGCACGCGCGGGTTTGCGACACATGCTTTACGTTGTTAAACTCGAGAGCAACAGAGCCGCAGGCGCATGAAGCCGGTGTCTCAACAAGGAGAAAACAGCTGCACAGGCAGCCCAAGAAGAATAACTTTTACCAAAAAGAGGGGGAAGCTCACCTTGTTAGCTTCCATTATTTCGCTCCGCTGAAACTCGGAGACAAAATGGGTCCAGAGGACACGAACCCAGAGTCCAACCGAGTCCGAACTCGGGTCCAGTTAACCAATACAAAACAGACCAGAGACACAACAGAACCGCAATCAAACGCAACGTTTTCTCTTTTCTGTTTCTTGCTTTGTTTACTCAAACTTCAGAGCGGATTTCTTCTTCGTGAGTTTCATTAGCAGCTGTTGTTTTACCGCCACCTGCAGGAAAAATTTGGACCAAAGTAGAAAAGGAGTTGTTTGTTTGTTTGTTAGTTTATTCATTTTATAATATGAAATACAACAATTAACGTATTCATAATAGAAAAAAAAAAAAATAAAATGAAAGGTAGCAGATGAAGAATAAATCTTATTAAATCTGCTCCTTATTCATCTAATAACAGTTCAAACAATATTTTCTATAATAACAAAATAAGTAAATAACTCAGTCAATTTTCAATTCACATATATCACACATTAAATTAGATTCATTTATTTTTTTAGCAATTCATTTTTTACCAGTTTCTTAAATACAAGGAATGATTTGGCTTCCTTAACATTTGTCATTAAGTCATTCCATAATCGTACTCCTTGAATTAAGGTAGATCTAGTTTCTACTTTGGTCCAAATTTCCTTGTTCTTTTTGTTCACATTCTTATAATTGTAACTATCTGTAGTAAAATAATAAAATAAAAAAACTTTGGTCCAAATTTTTCCTGTACAACACACACACACATCGTGTTGTATATATCGTGATATATATCGTTATCGTGATATAAAAAAGTCCATATCGTGATATATGATTTTTTCCATATCGCCCAGCCCTAGTACTAGTATATTAAGCACTATCACTGACTACAGTATTCCCTTTTAATCTGATGAAAAATGATTAGAAATTGTTCTTATATTTGACGCTTCATCTTTGCATTTGCTTTTATCAATGGTTGGCATGGATTCACATTTACCGGTAGTCTAAACACCCATATCAACCCATTAGCTGCGCTCTGACACTCTGCAACATTGCACTATGAGGACATTTTGCTTTCACAATGTAAAGTACCAATCAAGCTAATTTATAAACAAGTTTATATATAAAGGTTAATAAAACAAACGAGAAAAAGACCAAAGCACTACAAGTTGAACACCAAACTTGAATACCATAAATAGCCACAAACCAATTTGAGCACGTACTGCCAAATTTAATGCATGCACATTAGTAACTGTAAAAAGGTCAAGATGTCTTACTTTGTACTCCAGATGTAAAAATGTGCAGAGTAGAGGCATTTCCGCCTCTACCCTTAAAAAAATCTACGCTCCTAACTGTTACATAGGCCGACGGGCAAAAACGAGGTGTCAAAATAACCACCTCATTTTAGTCATATGCAAAAGACTCAATGCACAGATCACAACATGCTGCAAAACACAATGCTGTTATGCAAACTCACATTTGTGGTTAAACCTTCCACATCTACTGCGCATTTCATTCATCTTGGAGGAGAAACTTTGCCTCCTGTTGTCTAGACTGCATGATTGATTTAATTTTAACACACTGTGGAGCACAAATGTCAACTCCCTGCAACATCCTGCCCGCCACCTTCGCCTCCGCACAGGTCAGAGGTCACAAAAACTTCCAAGACACATAAAGAGGAGTTAATTCAAACCACTTGACCCCTGCCCTGCAGTTAACATTACATGCTTTGAATTAATGCTCAACTGTGTGTGGCTGCATCTGTGCATGTGCACTTTTTGCATAGTTTAGTGCTTTAAAAGGATACTTTACAGACTATGTTCCATCTACTAAAAAAGTAACAGTATTTTTGCAGCTTGTTAACAACTATCTGAATTTCACTGATATTAACAGCAATCACTGTCATTCGGTTTCCTGATTTGGGGAGTTAAAACATGAATTTTAAGACATGTTAGCGAGCTGCAGGCTAAAGCTAATTTTTTATACAAGACACTTTCCATCCACATGACAGTATCGAATGGGAAATAAAAGTGGAAACTGTGCAAAGTTTAAGGATGCTGCGTTCACGGACACTCGTGGAAAGGCGAGCACCACAATGTGTAGCCTGATCGACACCACTAAAACTTGAAAGAAGAAGAAACAAAAGAAAAAAACGCATTTTCATGTCATTTATACATCGATAAATCTTACATGGAGGTAAAATCGATGTCTCGCCGGCAGACACCTCGGCTGTGTGGGGGGGAACGAGCCGAGCCAGGAGCAGCCGGAGAGCTCTCGGTGCCCGGCCGAGTGCCAGCCTCGATGCCCGGGCAGGAATTGCTCGGTGGACCGGGGCCGGTGCGAGTTCAGCGGGAGGAGGGAAAGAGGGGGACGAACAGGGGAGACAGGAGCTCGTCTTGTCCTTTCATTTAAATGTCAGTCTCTTAAAACTTGTCCGAACGCCATTAAATTAAACACAAAAACGGTCGATAACGGTCGGCGCGATGTCCGTTGAGCCGTCCTCCTCCTCCGGCAGCTAGCTAACAAGATGTCGCTTTTTTACGATAAATTATTTATCTCCACGAAACGAGGGGAACCATACGGCAAACTTTTGGGCTGTACTCCCGATTCCAAACGTGCAGAAATGTTCATTTTAACCTGGTTAGGGGCTGCTGCCAGGAGCGGGAACAGCAGCGGGTCGTGGCTCCATCTTTAACCGACATCAACAGGTCATCCCGGGACACGCAATGTGCTGCGACTGGGGGCGAGGCGGAGGGATGGCGAGAGGAGAGGAGGGGGGAGGCGGATAGAAGAGATTTCAAGCGAATCAGTGATAAAAAAATAAAATTAAAAAAACTACAAGTAGAGAGACGGGGGGAGATTTTTTTTTAGGAGTGCGCGAGAGAGATGAGAGAATTTACGGTTTGGAAAAGAAAAGAAAAAGAGGTGAGGGCTGAAAAGTAAGAAGCCAGTGTGAAGTAAAGTTTGAGCTGTCCCATCAAGTGCCCATCCCCCCTCCACTTCAAATAAGAAATCTTCACACTTAAGAGCTCCAAGCTCGTCTAAATTCGGACAACAAACGCACCACATGCACACGCACCGTGCGGGACAACCAGACACCGAGCCGTGCCACCGGCTGAGCCCGAACAGCTGCGCGAGGCGACCGGACTCAAACTCACCCCTCCGCGGCTGGAAGTAGTCTGAATGGAGGAGCGACGCAGCAGCAGAAGAAGAAGAAGAAGAGAACTAGTGTCTTCCTCCGCCTCGACACAGACACTCATTCACTGTGTATGCTGAAGCACAATCACACATGCAGGCGAGGATGGGAGCGCAGAGCTATCGAGGTGGTGGTGGTGGTGGTGGAGGAGGAGGTGGGGGGTGGCAGTTGTATGGAAGCTCATTTCCGTCACTTTGATTAAGAAAAAAAAAGTCTTGGTCACTTTTAAAATGATGAGAGACTTTATCTCATCATGAGATACTATCTTACCATTTAAATATATGCTGTCATAATTACACAATGCTAAGTCAAATGATGCCGTCTTCCTTATAAAATGATTACCGTACTTTTCGACATATAAGACGCAGTTTTTTTTACTCATTTGAATGTGCTGCGGCTTATATGCCGAAGCGTCTTATTTATGGATTTTTCCCCATATTTTTAGACCCATTTTTGGCTCTGATATCGCCGTTTTTCATTTTGGCCAAAAAATGGTGCAGTACCACTTTTGTCCGCTAGGGGGACACTTCCAGAGAGTACACCGACCGTTTCTAGCTCATGTGTCCGAAAAAAGCCTCCTCTGCTCGGACTGACTGTGTCGCTGCCCGGCCTCCTGCTCTGGATGTAGCTACCATGAGCGGTGTTGTTAGCCGTATTTTTTAGCAAGATAACTCATAAACCACACCGTGGATTTTCTTGAAACTTCATCCATCCATCCATCCATCCATCCATCTTCTTCCGCTTATCCGGGGTCGGGTCACGGGGGTAGCAGCCTAAATGGGGAGGCCACTTGGAGCAGCTCCTCCGGGGGAATCCCAAGGCGTTCCCAGGCCAGCCGAGAAACATAGTCCCTCCAGCGCGTCCTGGGTCTTCCTCTGGGTCTCCTCCCGGTGGGACATGCCCGGAACACCTCACCAGGGAGGCGTCCAGGAGGCATCCTAACCAGATGCCCGAGCCACCTCAACTGGCTCCTCTCGATGTGGAGAAGCAGCGGCTCTACTCCGAGTCCCTCCCGGATGACTGAGCTTCTCACCCTATCTCTAAGGGAGAGTCCAGCCACCCTGCGGAGAAAACTCATTTCAGCCGCTTGTATCCGAGATCTTGTTCTTTCGGTCATAACCCCTTTCGGTCATAACTTGAAACTTACAGAGCGTAATTATTTGGTGGTCATTTACAACTGACTAGCTTTATGAGATGTTTGAGATTAAAAAAAAAACTATATTTTATTAGCGTTAGCTCCCGTTAACAGATAATAATAATAATAAACTTTATTTGTATAGCACCTTCCTACAATGCCTTGCATTGACCAAGGTGCTTAAAAGGACAGAAAATATAAAAACTGGTACAACAAATCAGTGAAAATAGAATAAAAAAACAACAGCAATAAAAGGAGGCAATGGAAATAAAAATGCTACATACTAAAATACCAAAGTAATAAAAGTTACACACAAGTTGTTAGCAGGCAGCTAGCAGGGTGTTCGCTCGCGTGTGTACCGCGTTTTCTGTTGAGTCGTGAGCTGCAGCCTCGGTAATAGCAGCTCGTCCCTGTTTCTGAATAAACCCCGTTTGGCTGGACTCCGTCTGCAGTGTTGGCGTCCCATTATTTAGATATATAGCTCATAAACCACTCTGCGGGTATTTTTTTCTGCTTACAGAGTGTAATTATATGGGGTTTAATGTACAAACTGTTGTCCTGTATAAGACATTTGAGATAAAATTAGATTTTTTTATTCGTGTTTTTAGGGACGGAATCGTCTCATTAGCTTCTGTTTTATTTCCGTTTATATTGTTATAATGTAAAATGTAAACAGTAGTATTACATTACTGCCTATAGTCATACTACTGTTTACATTCACTGTTTACATTTATTAATACGGTTTACATTTATTACTACTGCTTTACATTTATTACTACTGTTTACATTTACACTACTTTTATCTACACTACTGCAGATACATATACAGCATTCTCTGACTAGCCTTATCTAAGGATGCCAAATGTGCCTTATGTGCCTCACTGCATATGCCACTTTGCCTCTATACCAACATCAACTACCTCATACATATACTGTGTACATTAACTTATATGCTGCTGTGCCACTCTTTGCAAATGTCAATGCTAGAACCTTCAGTTTATTTTATAGATATACTTTTTATACTTTTTATACTACTATGCAAAAACTCAGGACAGTATTACACTTTTATTATTTCATTTTATGCTTATGTTCATTGGGTGTTTGGTGTTTCAGGGGTGTTTGGTGTTTCAGTGTTGGTGTAAATTTTCATACTTTTATACTATTATGAAAAAACTCAGGACAGTGTTACACTTTTACTATTTTATGCTTATGTTTATTAAATGTTTTAGTGTTTAGTGTTTAGATGGTTACTGTTGCACCGAGGGACTGAGAGAAACGCAATTTCGGTCCTGTGTATGTCCTGTACATATTGCAGTTCTGACAATAAAGTTGACTTTGACTTTTGACTTTATAAATAGTCATAAACCACTCAACTGATATTTTTTAGGCTTACAGAGTGAACGGAACGCGCCGCAGGAAGCAGGTAGACGTATAGACTTTTTTTCTTTCTTCCTTCAGCTGCCCCCTTCTTCAGGGGTCGCCACAGTGAACAAGCTTGAATGAAGATGGGGCCTTTGCTCAAGGGCCCAGCGTGGGGCAAATGAGGATGGAAGCAGGTGTGGGTGCTTCACCTTTCCCACCCAAATTTTGATGTAATGGTCAGGATATTCAAACAGCAGCCTCTCAATCACAGGCTCACCTTCTCTAACCTCTGCTCCACCTCTCCCCTAAGTATCCTTACCAGATGTCAAAGCCATCTTAACTAGCCTCTCGATGTGGAAGGACAGCTGTTCTCTTCCAGATAACTGATCTCCTCACACCATCGCTAAGGGAGAGTTCAGTTACCCTGCAAACAAAGCAACCACTTGGCCACTTGTAATGTTTATTACCCAAATATTGTGGCCATAGATGAGGGTAGTAATGTAGACCGACTGGTAAACAGAGAGCTTTGCCTTATGGCTAAGCTCCCTCTTCACCACAACAATCCGGCACAGAGTCCACAATACGGAACGCTGAATCAATGTGCTTGTTGATGTCAAGTTTTATTCTTCCATCACTCATGAACAAACTCCCAAGATACTTGAACTCCACTTTAGGTAGCACTTCCATCCCAGCCTGGATGAGGCTAACCTTTTTCCACCTGATGATCATGGCTTCACAACTGAAGGTGCTGATCCTCATTCAAGCCACTTCATACTCGACAACGAACCACTCCACTGAGTGGTGAAGACAACAACACAATAACACCAATCGGACCACAACATTCGCAAATAGCAGGTACGGAATCTTGAGGCCACCAAACCAGACACTCTTTGTCCCCTGGCTGCACTAAGAACCCTCCGGTCACCCATTTTGATGAGGGGAACTACCACCCCAGTCTACCAAATCAGTGGTACTGCCCCCAATATCCACAAAATTTTGTAAAAGCTTGTCAGCCAAGACAGCCCAGCAATATCCAGAGCCTTGGAAAAACATAGGACAAATCTTGTTTACCTTCAGAGTCTTGCCACAGCATACCTTTGTAACTACCTCAGTGACCTCAGCCCTGGTTATGGTGGGCCAACCCCCAAGTCCCTTGACTCATCTTCATCAATGGAAGACATGCTGGTGGGATTAAGAAGGCCTGAGAAGTTTTGCTTCCACCACCCAACAACATTATTGGTTGAGGTCAACAGCATCCCACCTCCTCTATGCACAGTGTTGATAAAGTGCTGCTTTCTCCATCTCAGCCACCTGATGGTCTGCCAGAAGACCATCAGAGATGATCAAGTCTCAATCCAAGGCCTCACCAAACTCCTCCCACAGCCAAGCTTTTGCCTCAGCAACAAGGGCCACAGGTCTTGGCCTGCCGTTACCCCTCAGCTGCCTCTCGAGTCCTACCACCCACCAAGACACGAATAGGGCTCCTTCGTCAGCGTTATAGGTTCCCTCACTTGGGAGTATCAACCCAAGGGTTCAAGGATGGCTGCTGCAAGAGGTACCAACAAGGTAGGCAGCCACCTCAACAATGAAGAACATGGCTCAATGAACAATAATCATGGCCCACTTGGACTCAATGTTCCCTGCCTTCGCTGGTATGCAGTTATTATGCAAGCTGTTTGGCATCTTCCTCCCACCATCTGATCCAACTTCAGTTGAAAAGCCCCTCTCTTCACCTGAGTGTTAAATGATATGACCGAAGATCAGATAACATGATTACAAAGTCTATCACTGATCTGTGACCTATGGTGTCCTGGTGCCATGTGCACATATGGGCACCTTTATGTTCGAACATGGTGTTCATGATGGACAAACTGCGTTTAGCACAGAAGTCCAACAGCAGAACACGTTCAGATTAAGATCAGAGAGACTATTTCTTCCCAGCTCTGACTGTTGTTTGGTGCATATAAACAACAGTCAGAGCTCATGCTCCCACTTCAAGATTTAGGAAAGCTACCCTCTCATCTACTGGTCAGCACATAGGCACCAAGCCAAGGTTTATAAGAGTCAGAGTCAGAGTCAGAGAGAATTTATTGTCATTTGCACCGCATGTAGTACATGTGTTGAAAACGAGATTATGTACACAGGGTCCCAGTTACATCCAACAACAAATGCAAGAGAAATACAATAATAACATCTAGGATTAACTAAGAGAGACATCACATCAGCTAGTAATACACTAAGCCCTAATGTAGTAGAAAAACATCATTATAAACAGCAGCACGAACATGAGCAGATGGTCACAGATGAACGCAGCAACAAGAAACAGATCAGTACAGTATCAGTATGATGTGACATTTTGCAGTGTTTATTCTTATTATTTATTTATTCATGAGTCTGACAGCCTCAGGGTAGAAGCTGTTTCTCAGTCTAGTGGTTCTACATTTGATGCTCCTCAACCTCCGTCCCGAGGGGAGTGGTGCAAAGAGTGAGTGTGCTGGGTGAGTGAGGTCTTTCATGATGCAGGTGGCTCTTTTTCTGCATCTGGAGGTGTAAATGTCTGTGATGGTGGGGAGACTGACTCCCACAGACTTCTGTGCAGCCTTCACCACTCTCTGCAGAGCTTTTCTCTCTGCAACTGTGCAGCCTCCATGCCACACGTTGATGCTGGAGCACAGGACGCTCTCCACTGCACACCTGTAGAACGAGGTGAGGACTGGGCTTCTCAGACCGGCTCGTCTCAGCCGTCTGAGGAAGTAGAGTCTCTGATGACCTTTCTTGATCAGGCTGGTGGTGTTATTGCTCCAGCTGAGGTTATCATTCAAGTGTACACCCAGGTATTTGTAGCTGGAGACCACCTCCACCGCAGATCCACCTATATACAGTGGGGTGTGGGTGTGTTTGTTCCTTCTGAAGTCCACAATCATCTCCTTCGTCTTCTTCACATTCATGTGAAGGTTGTTCTCTTTGCACCAGCTCTCCAGATGTTCCACCTCCTGTCTGTAGCTGGATTCATCATTATCTGTGATGCATCCCACCACAGCTGTATCATCTGCAAACTTAACAATATGACAGCCTGGATGTGTGGCTATACAATCATATGTGAGCAGAGTGAACAGAAGAGGGCTCAGCACACATCCCTGAGGAGAGCCAGTGCTGAGGGTGATGGTGGAGGAGGAGAAGTTGTGGATCTTCACGGACTGTGGTCTGTCTGTTAAGAAGTCTAAGACCCAGTTACAAATAGAGGGGCTTAGTCCAAGTGTGGATAGTTTGTCTATCAGAGTTTGGGGGATCATGGTGTTGAAGGCAGATGTGAAGTCCACAAAGAGCAGACGCACGTATGAGTCCTTCTGATCCAGGTGGGTGAGTACGTGTACACCATTAGCCCAGTAGCTCTCACCATGTGCAAATCCACAAGGTCTACAGCCACTCTTAAAGTGTAACTCATCTCACCGTCAAAAGAACAAGATTTGAAAAATGCAAAAAAATGGGAGTGTCAACAGACACTAAAGGAGGGGGAGGCGGGTGGGGGGTGAGCGAGGAGGTGTGGCCAGGATGAGAGACTGTCATTGTTTTTGAACATTAAAATTACATTAGTATTAAACAACTTAAAACAAGCAACAACAAATGAATATTATGTAGATGTATTTATCTATTCTCACCCGATCCATCCAAAACAAAAGGCTTAAAAAAAGGAAAATAATACCACAATGTATGCCATGACCGGGGATCAAACCCGGGTCCTTTGGGTTCCAAACCGGCTCCCTACCTCTGGACCAACTTGGCATTCATGCATCATCACTCCTTCACAGAATAAGAAAACAAATACGACCACATATTTTTAGAACGCTGGAGTTTTGATTAGATTTTGATGAAGTGAAAAGTATTCTTAAAATAAATAAGTTGCTAATCTGAAAATTATATCGATCAGTGGTGCTCGTATGGTGCAGACTGTCGCACCGCAAGAGAGTGTGTGTGCGCGCGGACAGAAAGGAAGAGTGCAGAGACGATCTCTGCAAGGGGAGTGGCTATGGTTGAACCTCTTTTATACTCAGGTGAGACGATGTGACGTCAAACATGAGCAGACACGTCACAACTGAGCATTTGAACTAGTAAAATTAACGTGTCATTCACAGTTCAACCCATAGGACTACCGTAAACACGTTTTTAGACCAACTATTGCCGATTTAAACAAATACGCACAAATACATGAAAATTAACACAGACATAGTGCTATAAAACATTTTAAACACATTCTAGGGAGTTTATCAGCTAAAAAAAAGTTAATTTTGAGGTGAGTTACACTTTAAGAAGACTGGTTTCAGAGCCGCCAGCCAGTACCTCTCAACCTGGTGCAAGCTCCTTCCGCACCAAGCATGGTGACATGCAGCATGTCACATGCTGTCATATTTATGAAATAAGTTATATTATGAGATGCTAAATGATCATTTTAAGATATAATCTCATAATTATGATTTGCCTTTTTTTTCTTCTTCTTCTTCTTTAAAGTGGCAGAAAAAGGCTTAAACAAAGGATCAGAGCAGGGATTTTTTTTAAATATCACTCTCAGGGGTTGCAGTGCAGACAGATCCCAGAGTCAATGATCGGTATAGATGAATGGATTTATTATAAGAAATGTCGCCATTATCTTGCCAATAGACCTGCAGTACCACAAGGCAACCACTATCAGTAATCAATCATTGGTAATTATATACTGTACTGTAGTTAGCTTCTTTCCATCAACTTAACAGTCTTATATTGGTGCATTATCTGCAGGAAAAAAAAAATGTTTTTCCTGATTGTTTATTTTATTTTTTCCGGAAAAGCTGTGGATAAGATAAAAAAAAAAAAATGTTTAATAAAAATATATAATAACAGTTTTTGGCAGGGAAGTGTAACAATGTTTGGCGGAAATGGGGTTATTAATGTAACTATAAAAACTAGTTAAGTAATGGGATTACTTTTGAAGGATGAAGAGGGCGGGTGGGAGCCCTGCACGCGCAGCAGGAAGCAGGTAGACCCGGACCCGACTGTCTGCCTGAGCCCCACCCACCAGTCACTCACCACGGCCGTGGAACTGGTCCCTCTCCTCCCAGTCCTGCAGCTGTTAAGGACCGCCGGGTGCAGGAGGGTCGATCCCACTGTCCTCTGTCTCTGTCTGTGTGTGTGTGTGTGTGTCCAGACTCCAGGTGAGCACCTCCAGGCTCTGCGCACAGTGAATAACAGGATGAGACTGCACGGCTCCTCGCTCCCTCTCCCTGTCATGCCAAATACAGTTAACTCTATAATTCTCCTGTGTCAGATGTATAGCGCCACGCTACTCTGGGCACTCATTGTCACAGCGCCCCCATCCAGATGTTCGGGCATGTGGGCACACAGCAGAGTCAGATGGGAGCTGCAACCAAATCAGTGGCCAAAAGAGTGTGACGAGATTATAAGTGAGTTATCACAAATATATCTTTTTTTTTTTAAAGGTTGGGTCTGAGTTCATTGAAAGATCAAGAGGTCAGGGCTGGATTTTCAACTTGCAGGCACACATGTTAAAATATGAAAAGTGGTGTTAGTCTAAAAGCAGCTGAAATTTGAAAAGGCCAGCTCATATAAAAGCCAATTATAGCTGAGACGTATGAAGTCTGAAGTGCTGCAGGTAAAATCAATGAGCCAGAGCAGTTTGCTGCGCTTTATGAAAGGCCATATGTCCAGTAAGAGACGTATGATCTGTCGACATTGATCACTGTAGCCTATACTTGGAGTTATTTTTTTCATTAAGATGCAGATATAATGAGTGGCAGGTCTACGTTTTTATTTTTTATTTTTCTTAGGGAGGCAAAGTGACAAGTTCACTGTTTTGCAGGGAGAGTTGTATCTGTCAAAGTCAAATACACCGAGGGCCAAAAAAACAAATTTGCTACAAGCCAAGGGCCGGACTGGTTCAATGTTTATTATAAGAGGGTGATATAAGAATTTTTTTCTTCTTTCTGCACTCTTTTCATTCAATGTTTTCTTTTTGATGAGTTTGTTTTATTTAGTCTCTTTTAAACGAATGAATAAATGAATTAAATAGCTTTGCATCTTATTTGCATGAATCAACACAGATGTGTTCTTGCTTTTAGTATTTTACATTGTTTTATAATGTAGCTGTTCATGTTTCTTTTGGGTTTTTTAATACAGTTTTCTTATGATTTTTAATTTATATGCTTTTTTATGATTGTTTACTGTTGGCTGCAAGTATCAAGCTGTGAAATCCTTCATTTTCTACAGCTGATAGCTGTTGGTCATTAATTATGATGAAGTTTAGCAACTTCTCGGTGAACATTTGAGCTCCGCTTCAGCGGTGTGTTTTTCTTGTTCAATCCGGGGCGGGCGCTCTGATTTTGGTCAGCCGCTCTCAGCCTGTCCCTCCTACGAGACGGTCAGACAGCGGGTCAGACTGGACGCAGCTGGCCGTGGTCTGTCTCCCTGTTTCGGTTCAGCGAGAGTGGCGTCCCGCTGAACCCCAGAGCTCGAATGTCCAACGTAAAACTAACTTGACCGTGGTTTAATGTGGCGCTATGGCTCTACAGACATTGCACGTTGCTGTCTTGTGGTGTTTAGTATAAAATACTTCCACACAGCGGACATGTTACCATGAAATGTTGGCTAGCTGTTAGCTAAAGTGCTACTCACAGTCCGCACGTTGTAGCTGGCTGCAAACTATGGAATGGATTTCCTGAATGTGACGTGAGGCGGATCTTATTACTCTGGGTTCATGAGACACGACTCCGGATCGGATTGGCCCCATACTACCGTTGCATTGTGGGGAATGTAGTGATGGTGCGTGCAAAACACCAGCAGGCGGCTGTGGCCTGCTGGCCGTAATAGTAATTAAATATCATCCAGGGGGCCATAGATAATTAATTCCAGGGCCGGATCTGGCCCGCGGGCCTTGACTTTTTTGACATATGTGATCTACACCAATTAACTGTACCAATTTCATGTTTTCAAGACTTACAAACAGTTGTTTTTTGTCAAATTATTGCATCGACAATTAGAAGTTCTTTAACCGTCACTAACATTTCCAGGTGGGTTGGTGGTTAAAACATCTTGAAAATCAACAAGCCTGTGTGCAAATTCTAAATCAGTGAGTTAGGATAGAGATGAAAGTTTCGTGGAGATGTCCTTGACTTTAACCATTGTTCAAAATGTACAAAAATAAATACGATTTTAGTGGCAGCTTCCATTTTGTACCACAGAACCACAGCTGATTCAATTCAAGTCAGTTGAGTCTATAGCTCTTCTCCTGATTCTTAATGAAACAAAACAAAACAAAACACTTGTTTGGTGGAGCAAACTGCAGTGATCTATTCTCTAGTGGCGTTGCACAACTGCATTTATTTAAACACTTCTCCACCTCTTACATGTATAATTATAACTATTTTTAAATCTCAAATTAAGTTTCCACCATCACCTCACTGTTTTTGGACCACAGATTTTGTTAGTCCCTCCACAAAGGGATCTTTACAATATAATTTAGAAAAATGAATAGTTTTGCAGAAACAACGAGGCGATTTGTCGTTTAGTCATTTTGTTGAATGACAACGTCTAATTTCCTTATGATAAGTATTTATAGAAATAATGCATGAATCTGCAGTTCTCTCTCTTTATATTTATATATATAATTTTGTTTGACAACCAACCAACTACATCAACTATAGAGAAAAAAAAAATCAAAAGATTATTTAACTACTGATTGAACTGAATTGAATTGAACTAAACAGTATCACAGTTTGATACAAAAATAGGTTATCACTTGGGACATTTACATGGCTTCCTCTCATTAAGACCATCTAATATGTTATTGATCTATTAGTGCATGAGCTGAAATGACTTTAGTCTTCTTTCTTTCTTTCTTTCTTTCTTTCTTTCTTTCTTTCTTTCTTTCTTTCTTTCTTTCTTTCTTTCTTTCTTTCTTTCTTTCTTTCTTACTTTCTTTCTTTCTTTCTTTCTTTCTTTCTTTCTTTCTTTCTTTCTTTCTTTCTTTCTTTCTTTCTTTTCTTATCTCCACACACCACAAATGTAGATTGTTGGCCTTACTTCACAGCCTGTGTGGCTTTTTCTTCACTATCTTCAGACCTAGTGATAAATTATTACTTCTGAAAACAGACAGATGTGTTTTCCACATGTTTGCTGAGGGGATAGCAGGACAGCTCATTGCTGAATGATGGAACATCTCCCACTTGTCCTTGTAACGAATCGGTAAAGATTGGCAGGCTGGTGTAACATATAATCAAACAATCGCTTTTTATTTATTTTTATTTTTTCCTTTTATAGATGGCCTCCCTTCTCACTTCTTCTTCACACCATTATGAATTTTTTAAATTTTTAATTTTTAATTTTATTTATTTATTTATTTTTTAATAGGATAGAAAGAAAGGAAAGACGGAAAGCAAGACCACAAAACACAACAAATACACACAGAAAGCACAAGGCAAACACACGACTGCCACCCGCAAACCTGCAAAGAACATGACAGAACACAATAACAAAACACATATGTATAAAAGACTTAGAATATTCATAGCTTTGCAGTAGATTTTTATAAATACAGTATACAATACCTACATATAAATAGGCACATACATACATGCATATGCAGTACAGTATATACAGTACATATGATACCTGCATGAGCATTCCTGCATCTATTTGTGTGTGGTTGTAAGCATGCATAAGTGTATAAACAATCGCTTTTCTTATGAATTTCAAAAGTAGATGTTATCCTTGCAAATGTAATCCAAATATAATCCAAATGAGTCCGCGACGCTCAATGGGATTAACCTGTATAAAGGTTGAATGAAAAAAAAGTAAAACTGAAGCTGTCTAAAATAACAATCTATAAGTTTTTTTTTTTTTGGTCTGCACATATCCACAAACACACTT
>JBBPBX010060993.1:0-15261 GCA_038048925.1 Garcialebias charrua
ACCTCTGATGATCTCATTCCTGATCTTATCCATCCTTGTCACTCCTAAGGAGAACCTCAGCATCTTCATTTCTGCTACTTCCAGTTCTTTCTCCTGTCTTTTTGTCAATGCCACTGTCTCCAGACCATACAACATAGCTGGTCTCACCACTGTCTTGTAAACTTTTCCTTTGACCTTTGCTGACACCTTTTTGTCACAAATCACTCCTGAAACTTTTCTCCATCCGCTCCATCCTGCCTGGACTCTCTTTTTCACCTCTTTACCACATTCCCCATTTTCCTGGACAGTGGACCCCAAGTACTTGAAGTCCTGCACCTTTGTGACCTCTGCTCCTTGTAGCCTCACTGTTCCACTGGCCTCCCTCTCATTCACACACATGTACTCTGTCTTACTACGACTGACTTTCATTCCTCTTCTTTCAAGAGCATACCTCCACCTCTCCAAGTTCTCTTCCACTTGTTCCCTGTTCTCACCACAGATCACAATGTCATCTGCAAACATCATAGTCCATGGGGATTCCTGCCTGACCTCATCTGTTAGTCGGTCCATCACCAGAGCAAACAAGAAGGGGCTCAGAGCCGATCCTTGATGCAATCCCACCTCCACCTTGAAGCTATCTGTCACTCCCACAGCACATCTCACCACTGTCCTGCTGTCCTCATACATGTCCTGTACCAGTCTAACATACTTTTCTGCCACTCCAGATTTCCTCATGCAATACCACACCTCTTCTCTTGGTACCCTGTCATATGCTTTTTCTAAATCCACAAACACACAATGGAGTTCTTTCTGACCCTCTCTGTACTTCTCTATCAACATCCTCAAAGCAAAGATGGCATCTGTGGTGCTCTTTCTTGGCATGAAACCATACTGCTGCTCACAGATAGTCACCTCTTGTCTAAGCCTTCCTTCCACAACTCTCTCCCAGATCTTCATCGTGTGGCTCATCAACTTAATTCCCCTGTAGTTGCTACAACTCTGTACATCACCCTTGTTCTTAAAAATGGGAACCAGCACACTTCTTCTCCATTCTTCAGGCATTTTCTCACCCTCAAATATTCCATTAAATATTTGAGTCAAAAACCTCACTGCCATCTCTCCAAGACATTTCCAAACCTCCACTGGTATGTCATCAGGTCCTACTGCCTTCCCCTTCTTCATTCTTTTCAGAGCTTTCCGGACTTCACCCTCACTAATCTTTCCCACTTCCTGGTCCACAGTTTCTATTACCTCCACTCTTCTTTCTCTTTCATTCTCTTCATTCATTAGCTCCTCAAAGTAATCCTTCCATCTTCCCATCACACTCTCCTCACTTGTTAGAACATTCCCATTCCCATCTTTAATAAGCCTAACCTGCTGCACATCCTTTCCAGCCTGATCCCTCTGTCTTGCCAATCGGTACAAGTCCTTCTCGCCCTCTTTAGTGTCCAGTCTCCCATATAACTCATTGTACGCCCTCTGCTTTGCTTTAGCTACTTCCCTCTTTGCTCTATGTCCCATCTCCTTATATTCCTGTCTCCTCTCTTCAGTCCTCTCACTGTCATATTTCTTCTTGGCTAATCTCTTTCTTTGAATGGCGTCCTGCACTTCACTATTCCACCACCAGGTTTCCTTATCATCCATTCTCTGTCCAGATGACACACCAAGTACCTTCCTACCTGTCTCTCTAATTACTGTTGCTGTAGTAGCCCAGTCACTTGGAAACTCTTTCTTACCACCCAGAGCCTTTAACAGCTCGTCTCTGAATTTCTCACAACATTCTTCCTTCTTTAGCTTCCACCATTTGGTCTTCTTCTCTGGTTTTACTCTTTTTCTCTTCTTCGCAACAACAGTCATTCTACACACAACCATCCGATGCTGTTTGGCCACGCTCTTAGACATTCACTCATAAAAATCACATATAAGAATTTGGGGTGAGCACTATGGTTATGGGTGGCGAGATTACACCACTGTCGCCTCCTGTGCCTCTGCATAACACAATTATGCATTTAGACAGTAAGGGCTTGGGTTAAAGTTGGGGTGGAGGGGAAACTGGCATTATGCTAGCCTTTGCTCCTTGTCTTTCCCTTTTTTTAAAGTGCACTTTACAACAACACACATCAACAGCACATTTGGGGATGGGTGTGTGTGTGTCGGGGTCTAGGTTTGTAAAAAAAAAAAAGTCCCCCTTTTTTCACCCCCTGGTTCCCTGGCGGCCATTCTGGAGGTGGGCTCTGGTAAGGTGGCAGGCCGCCGGGTGTTGTCCTGGACTATGGGAGGGTTCGGGGCCTGAGGGTTCGCGGTGGGCGGGGTTGGCGTTGTGCTCTCCCTGGGGCTGCTTGGGCTCGGGTGTCCTGTCCTGTCGGCAGGGCACGGGTTGGGCAGAATCTTGGATGTCGGCTACTCTCCACTCCAGATTGAATGGGCCTAGTGTTGTGTTCAGCAAACACAGTGTTTAGTGTGTTTGTTGGGTCTGTAATGGTGTGCTCTGTTTGTTACGACATGTTACTGTGCCTTTAAGAGATGCTTTACGGCATGGGTAAATGTGTGTGTGTGGGGGGTTTTGAGTTCAGTAAAGTTTGGTGCACGAAGCGACACGGTGTGGTTATTGAGTTCCCGCGGACACTACATTTTGGCAGACGAGGATGTCCGGACTCACGTTACCACCACCGCCACCTTTCCTGCCTGTCCCCGGCGACCCAGCCGTCCCGTGGGACAGATGGCGAGCTGCGTTCGAGGACTACTTGCTGGCTTTGGGACACACTGAACTGGTGGAAGCGAGGAAGTGCGCGCTCCTCCGCCATTGTCTGGGCCAGGAGGGTCAGAGAATCCTCGCCACGCTTACGTTAGCGGACAATAAATACGCCACGGCCACAGCTGCACTGAGGACTCATTTCAGCTCCGGGCGGAGCCGGCGGATGAACCGCTTCGAGTTTCGTCAGAGGACGCAGCGACCGGGTGAGTCTGTAGCCAACTACATCTCAGCACTACGAGAGCTGGCTAGACTCTGTGACTTTGGGGCGTTAGAAGATGGACTCATAGTAGATCAGCTGATAGAAAAGACGTCGTGTGACCAACTGAGGGAGAGACTTTTATTAGAACCAGACTCCATGACGCTGGCGGGCGCTCTGGTTATTGGAAAGCAGCTTGAAACAGCACTAACAGAGGCGCGAAAATTCTCCCGCGCGGCGCACGAACCAGTGACGTCATCAACACCGGCCGTTTATCACACAGAGGAGGGGGCTGACTGGCCGAGTGGCAGCTGGGATGTGCAGAGAGTGGACAGGGGGGCCAGCAGGAGGGGGGCCAGGAGCTGTGGTAACTGTGGCTCCTCTAACCATGCAACTAGAGACCAGTCATGTCCTGCACATGGGAAACTTTGTCATAAATGCGATAAACTGAATCATTTTGCACGCTGCTGCCGCTCCTCTTCAGCTCGCCAGGATACTACTGTGGTTCCCATTAACACTGTACAGACTCTGCAGCCGTCGTTCAAGCTCTGCACATGTCGCGTGGGCGCAGCTCACGTCCCGCTCCTCGTGGACACAGGGGCCAAAGTGTCAATTTTGAATAAAAGCACGTATGATCGTTTCTTCAGCCGTACACCCCTGGAAGCAGCCACTACAACCCTGTTGGGCTATGGTCACTCTCCCATCGACACTCTGGGCGTGGTCCGCCTCCCTGTCCAGTATGATCAGCAATTTACGCCTGACGCCAAGTTCTGCATCACCCGGAAGGGAGCTAACATTATGGGCCTAGACTTGTTCCTCGCCCTGGGCTTTGCTGTGAGTGAGCCTGCCACAGCCCCTCTCACCCCGACCCCTTGGCCACTTTCACCTTGGGAACATATTCAGGTCGGCATCTGTGGGGAACTTCAGGGGGCACCTGCACACGCTCGCTACCTGCTGGTTGTTCATGATCTTCACTCGAAGTGGCCTGAGGTTTGTCAACTGAGCTCCATCACTGCACACACCATCATAGACTGCCTGGACAACCTGTTTGGACGCTGGGGCCTCCCCAGTGTTGTTACGACGGATAATGGGGCCCAGTTCACCTCAGCAGAGTTCACAGAGTTCCTCACACTACGCTCCATCAGGCACATCAGGACAGCAGTTTATCACCCAGAGAGCAATGGTGGTGTGGAACGACTCAACGAAACTCTCAAAAATGGACTCAGAGCCTGTCTGGAGGAGGGGAGAACATACAGCGACGCTCTCAACCAAACCCTCTTGACCATCCGGGCATCCAAGCATCCCACCACAGGAGTTTCACCGGCGATGCTGATGATCGGGCGCGAACTGAAGCAACCCCTGGACTGTCTGAGAGCTGAGCCAGCTCCTGCACGCGGGAGCCCAGAGCTCCAGAAAGCCAGAGCTCAGGTGAAGGGTTCGCAGGCCCGGATGAAAGAGAGGTTTGATGCCACGCACCGAGTGCAGACCCCCTCAATGGCTGCAGGGGATTGGTTTGATGCCACGCACCGAGTGCAGACCCCCTCACTGGCTGCAGGGGATTGGGTCAGGATCAAACGGCGTCATCGGAGAAATAAACTGAAATCCTTCTGGTCAGAGCCACTGCGGGTGGTTAAGCAATTGGGGCCGGCCACATACAGACTGGAAAATGGGGGTCGTTGGCACGCAAACCGTCTGCACAGGGTCATCGCCCCACCAGCATCTGTTTCACCGCTGACCCCAGCAACGGCGCTGGGTTGGCAGCCTAGGCCAATGACTTTTCGGGTGGGGGATACTCCACCAGCTTTGCCCGACTCCACTCAGCAGCCAGCATGGCCCCAGAGTATGAGGGCCCCGCCTGTCTGGCTTGGGGACTATGTGACAGGGTGATTGTGTTACTGAAGATCTGTTAATCTGTGTTTTATTGAGTCCAGATTAATCTGTTATTCTTTGCAAAGTGTTATGTTTTCAAGGGGGGTGAAGGGGGGAAAATGTTGTGTTCAGAAAACACAGTGTTTAGTGTGTTTGTTGGGTCTGTAATGGTGTGCTCTGTTTGTTACGACATGTTACTGTGCCTTTAAGAGATGCTTTACGGCATGGGTAAATGTGTGTGTGGGGGGTTTTGAGTTCAGTAAAGTTTGGTGCACGAAGCGACACGGTGTGGTTATTGAGTTCCCGCGGACACTACAGTGATATTTAAATTTATTTCAAAGAATGGTTCAATTAGATAAATCCAACTTCGATGTTTAAACTGCAATGAAGCTGCGAACGGAAGTTTCTCTACAAAATCCTACTGATCTGCTGTCATGTTACGCAGTTATTTATTTTATGTCAGCAGGTAGCGTCACTCAGCGACGTGCAATTGTCCAGATAAGCCGTCATCACGGAGGAATAAAATGACCAAGAGTCAGCGTTCTGGTTTGTTCACCACAAAGGGGAATGACTTTTTATTCAGTTGACGTGTCACCTTATATACATACACGTGTGCTTAAGTGACAGGAAGTGCGTGTCCTTTCAAAATAAAATAGGTTTGACAAATGATAAAGCATAATAATTCCACTCAACACCCCTACTTGCGTTCATTTTGTCAAAAACCAAACAATCGAAATCAAACAATAACAAAACAGTACCAACAAAACGTTATTTACATTATTTACATCCCGAAAATGTATTTTTCGAACTTCATTAACTTGGCTTTTGTTGCAGGCTTTGTAAAAACATCCGCCACCATTAAATCTGTTTGACAGTACAGTATTCCAAATTCAGTTTTCCTGCGTTGACACTCGATCTCACAAAATGATATTTGATGTCAATGTGTTTACATCTGTTTCTGTTTACAGGATTTTTTGTCAGAGCTATTGTCCCTTGATTATCTTCAAATATTTTGGGTGGCTTCATTTGATGTTTGTACATGCTCTGCAACAGTTGTGACAAATACAGACATTCTTGTGCGGTTGCTGATAAGGCTATATATTCTGCTTCACAGGTAGATAACGCAACAGTTGGTTGTTTCTTTGTTTTCCATGATACTAAAGTACCCTTTTCATTTAAACTGGTGCAGTAACCCGTAACACTTTTTCTATCAGCGATGTCTGTAGCCCAATCTGCGTCACTATGGGCGGTCACATGTAAATCATTTTCACATTTTCTGTAGTATAATGCCTTGTCCTTTGTTTGTTTCAAATATCTGAGTACATGTTTTACCATAGTCCAGTGTTCTATAGTTGGTTCATTTAGATGCTGTGATAATATGCTTAAGATGAAACTTAAATCAGGTCGAGTACATGAAGTTAAATAAATAAGGCTACCAACTGCCTCTCTGTACTCTTTTACATTCTCCATTTTTTCAGCATTTTCATTGCAGTTTAGTTTTTGTTCACAAGGAGTAGATCTTGGTTTGCAGTCTTGCATTTGAAATCTTTCAAGTATTTTATCGACATATTCTTCTTGTGACATTTTTACATGATTTTCTGTATGTTCAAAATGGATGCCAAGAAAATGTTTGAGTTTGCCCATATCTTTCATTTTGAATCTTGCTGTCAAGATTTCCTTCACAGTTTTCAGAATACTTTCATCACTGGCAGCAATAATAATATCATCAACCCAGATTATTATTATTACTTTGTTCTTTTCTGTTTCCCTGGTATAAACACAATGATCTGCAGGGTTTTGTATGAAATCATTTTCAGTTAAATAGTCATGTAATGTCTTGTTCCAATTTCTGCCTGACTGTTTTAAACCATAGAGCGATTTTTCTAATTTATAAACCAGTTTCTCATTTGATTTTCCTTTTATTTCATATCCATCAGGTTGCTCTACATAAACTTCAAAATCAATTGGTGCATGCAGGTATGCAGTTTTTACGTCCATTTGATGTAATATAAGATTTTCATGGATGGCACATTGCATCAGAACTCTAATACTTGTCATGTTGGCTGTTGGGGAAAAGGTTTCATCATAGTCTATGCCGTAATTTTGATTATACCCTTTGGCAACATACGTATCGTGCTTTGTATTTTTCTCCATCACCATTATTTTTCTTTACGTATACCCATCGACCCCCTACTGCTTTCTTATCTTCTGGCAATGTTGTTAGGGTAAAAGTGTTATTATCTTTTAGTGAGTTAATCTCTTCATCCATAGCAGCTGCCCATTCTTTTGAGTTTGGTGACATCATGGCTTCATTGAATGTTTTAGGAATGTCATATATTAATCTGTAACAGTAATCTATGTCGGTTAATGCGTGGTTTTCTTCTTTTACAGCTGTCACATATTCATTAAGGTATTCTGGTCTTTTCCTTACTCTAGAAGGATACCGTCTGTCTTCTGATTCGCCACTAGGTGGTGCCAGATCGTTTACTTCTAGTTGACTTGTGCTTGCTTCCTGTGATCCTGAATCTAACTGCTCTTTTATTACTGCATTTTCTCTCATTTGGATATCATCATTATCATCGACATCATAAGACACGTTCTGCGTTTGTATTTGGTCTTCATCATTATTTTTAGACAAGAATTTAACCAATCGGCATTTTTGTACTTTTGCGTTTTCTGGAAAATAAATCCAATATGCAAGACTGTTATTATCATACCCTATAAAAATACCCTTTGTGCATTTTGCATCGAGTTTCCCTTGTTTCTGTTTGTATGCATAACATTCTGTTCCAAATTTTTGCATTCTAGACAAGTTTGGTTTCTTTCCTGTTAGTAAATAGTAAGGTGTTTGACCTGTCCGGTTGTTAAAACATCTGTTTCTTATAATAGCTGCGGTTCGGATAGCATATGTCCACAGTCTTTTTGGTAATTGACTCTCAATTAGCATACATCTTCCCATATCAAATAGGGTTCTCCAGCTACGTTCAGCTGTGCCATTTTGGTGTGGGGAATATGGGGCTGATGTTTCATGTTTTATCCCATTTTTGCTTAACAGTTCTTTGTAACCTTTAGATGTAAATTCTGTACCATTATCAGATCTTATACATTTTATTTTCCCGTATGGTGCTGTATCAGCCAAGAAAATTTCTGTTGCGTGAACAGTATCGCTCTTACTTTTAAGAAAATAAACAAACATTGCACCGGAAAAATCATCAGTGAATATTACAGCATATCTATGCCCATCATGTGATACTGGATCAATGGGTCCAGCTAAATCTGTGTGTACAAATTCAAGAGGTTCATTAGCTTTCTTATCAGGGTTTCTATTTCTGGTTTGGAAAAATTTACCTTGAATACACACTTCACAATTTTGATTTCCTGCTGTTTTACCTTTAATTTTCATCCCATCAACTACATTTTGCAGTTTTAAAATGTCACTGTGATTGCAGTGTCCCAATATTTCATGCCATGTTTGTAAATCAAAAATCTTATTGTATTCATCGTACTCACATGTTGCGAGGTAGTACAATCTGTCGTGCTCGTAGATGTTGAACTCTGTACCGTCTCTGTGTTGAAGAATATTTCTCCCTTTCGTGAAGATGATGGTGGCTCCATTTGTTGTTGCGGCCCTCACAGAAAAGATATTCTGTGGAAACGTGGGGATGTACAATGCTCCTCTCAGTAATATTCTGTGTTCTCGTCCCCTGCTGTCCATCAAAAGTACTTCTGCGTCTCCTCTTCCTTCTGCCACTCCGTTACATCTGGTACCATCAGCCAACTCGATACAATGTGTTGTCGACTGGAAATGTTCATCAAACTTTTTAAATGCGGTCTTTTCTTTCAGGATGTGTGAAGTCGCTCCTGTGTCCACCATAAGACCTGTAGTTTTGAGGTTCTGTCGATGATTTGGTTTCACGCTGTCATCTCTCGTCCGGAATGCATACGTGTTGTCGCTCTCTGTGTTCCTGTCCTCCTCCACTGCTGTGCGGGCGTCGTCACTCCATCGCTTCCTTCTGCAGTTTGAATCACTGTGTGTGTTGCTCCTGCAGTGACTGCACCACAGTCTGTAGCGGCAGACATTGGCTTTATGTCCAGTGAAGCCACACTTAAAACATGTTATTTCTTTCTTGTAGTCTCCAGCAGCTGTTGATAATAGTGCGCTTTGTGGCGTCCTCACTTTCATGACGTCATCTGCTTCTGTCATGCGCATTCTTTCAGTGTCCTCATAACTCCTGAGTTTCACTTTGAATTCAGCAAACTGTATGTCTGATTCACTTTGTGTTATATGGACGGAAAAAGGCTTAAATGTCTCTGGCAGTCCTTTTAAAACCATCGCCACGAGTAAACCATCACTAAGAATTTCCCCGGCATTTCTCAGGGCTGTAATAAGTGTCTCTGCACGTATGATATATTCAGTCACACTTTCACTGCTCTCCTTCCTCAATGAAGTTAGTTCAGTGTAAAGACTGATGATTCTTGGTTTACCTTTTCCAGCATAGTAGTCTCGTAGTATTTTTAGTGCTTTTCAACCATCGTCGGCTGCTTCTCTCATCACGAGAGACAAACTTTTGTCATCGAGGTATTGGATCAGCTCAGCATATGCCATTTCATTTTTCTCTTCATCTGTGACTTCCGGTACACCCACGTCGTCGGCCGGTACACTCACGTCGATATTTCTTCCCAATATGGTGTCTTTCAAACCTTGAAGTTGAAGATGTCCCAGAACTCTCGTCTCCCATAATTCATAATTGTTTTCGTCTCCGTCGAAGGTTAGCCGCGCCCATCGGCTACTTGAATCGACGACGCGTTTGTTCATGGTGCTAGCTTAGCATTCAGTAGTTGCTCACCAAAAAAACGCTCGTCCTTATGACTCCAATCTCCAAAAGATTCACCCGTGCTCGCCGTCGTCCAGAGCTTCTCCGGGTTGTATCTTGAGCTCTTCCTGGAGTTCTCCTGGGCTTTAGCTGGGCTCTATCTGGGTTCTGCTGGGCCCATAACCTGTCAGCAGGTAGCGTCACTCAGCGACGTGCAATTGTCCAGATAAGCCGTCATCACGGAGGAATAAAATGACCAAGAGTCAGCGTTCTGGTTTGTTCACCACAAAGGGGAATGACTTTTTATTCAGTTGACGTGTCACCTTATATACATACACATGTGTGCTTAATTAAGTGACAGGAAGTGCGTGTCCTTTCAAAATAAAATAGGTTTGACAAATGATAAAGCATAATAATTCCACTCAACATTTTAAAATAATAATAAAGATCAGTATATGGACGTCACATGACGTGCCTCGCCGTTTCAAATCGAGCTGCACGTGGTACGCAACGCTGCGTGACTCGTCTGGAGAACATGTTCGCCTCTAATAAAAGTCGTACATTAAAACGAAACAGGCATTTTACCTGTTTACACAAACGAGGCGTACGTACGATGACGTAATTACAAAGACACGACGCCCTGCTGCTGGAGCGCCTTTGATACGTCATTAAACGATGACGTAAGCATGATCAAAGGCGAGTGACGCCCTCCTGCTGGAGCGCCTTTGATACGTCATAAAGGAGGACGCTATAGGAGGCTATTTAAAGAAGCTAATTTAGTTTGCATTTCAAACGCTGCAGAGGACACAGCTCGTTCGCACGTTACCTGATTCCAGGAGAAATTAAAAGAAGATTCATCTTTTTTATTTTTTAAGAGGAAAAATGGCATCTAGAAGACTTTGTCACTCACATCCAAACACCCGCCAAGGGACAGAGGGAGTGGTTAGTGTTTGCGGGGAAGAAGTTGAGACTGAACCAGAGAATGCTGTCAGTGTCTTAACACAAATAACAAAAAATCTTGAGGCAGAACTTCAGAAGGAAAAAGCTGAAACAGCCACCTTCAAAAAACTCTACCTGCAGATGAAAAATGAAGCTGAGTTTAAAATACAATGCTTAAAAAATCTTGAGGCAGACCTTCAGAAGGAAAAAGCTGAAACAGCCACCTTCAAAGAACTCTACCTGCAGTGTAAAGAAGAAGCTGAGTTCCTTAAAACACAGTCCTTAAAGACAAACTTAGATTTGAGAATGGCGTCAAAAATGGTCCAAACAGAACAAGGAGTAAGACAATCTGGTTTTGATGAAAGAGCAACAGGTGCAATTACGAATCGGCAAGAAGCTTTTTCAGACCTCCAACATCAAATTGACTTGTCAAAGCAACTATCCATTCAAGTGACTGAGCATAAGAATAGAATTGTTCAGGAAAAAACAAGTTCTGAAGTTAGCCTTCCAGACAAAGCAGCATCCTTTGGAACACATTCAGCAGACCTGGTTTTACCTGTGGAGCAGAAAGACTATTTGATTCCGGCAGTTTCAACGACACAGCACAAGAAAAATGCTTCACGTGTTCCATTTGACCCACAGAATTACACACACCTTTTCTTGAACTGGGGTTATGGCTATCCAGACAGACGACTGAACCAGTGCAGAAGACAACTATTCAGGATGGTCCCGCCTTGGTCCTGCAGCCTGCAGAAGATCCTTCGGTGTCTGAAGAATTGGATGTCCAGGCAGAAGTAGATTTTGAGGCATCGACTATTCAGGATGGTCCCGCCTTGGTCCTTCAGCCTGCAGAAGATCCTTCAGAAGAACTGGATGCACTGGGAGAAGTAGCCTCTGAGACATCAGCAACTCGGAGTCTGGTCAGATGTTTGGGTTCTATTGTCAAAAGCACACTGAAGTTTACCGTAGACGTTGTTGTCACTGCAGTAGTTGAAGTTGTTTTTGACCAATTGGTAGAGCTCTGTGTGAAGATAGCATCCATGTTTTTCCCCCGGGGACGCCGGTTTTTCCCATAATCATTTTATTTAAAAAAAAAGCCCACACAGTGACGCCTCTCAGCAAGAAAGTTGCAAGATTAAATCTCGTCCAGGGACCTTTCTGAGGGAGGTTGCAAGTTCTATACGTGCATGTTTGGGTTTCCTCCGGGGACTCCGGTTTTTCCCATAAAAACATTTTATTTAACCCTTGTGCGTGTCGCAGGGGGTCCCGCTGACTCCCCCTTCCCTCTCTCCGGTGGGTGTGGCGGGGAGGGATACGGTTTGGGACGCGCGAGGGTGGGGGTGGTGTGGGTTCGTTAAGGCCCAGGCAGAGCTCTGCGTACGGCCTGTACACCGCTCTACACGCGTGTTCTGTGCGCACGCGTTCACCAGCACAGCTCTGCATTCGTTCTCGCGTTAAATGCTCGGGTTTTTGCTCCAAATTCTTGTCTTAATTTGAGCAGCTGTGCGCAGAGCGTTTACCTACGGGACGAACTGAGGTCGCTGATTGGTCATTTGCTGACACGCCTACTGAATTGATTGACAGGTCGGGTGGGGGGAAAAAGGCACGGGCTGCGCAGCGGTTTTCTGTGTTTATATGTTAATAAAACGTTCTAAAAAATTAAATAAAAACAGGGAGCGCTGGTCCAGCACACCAGAACACCAGGAAACATTTAGAACCTCGCGCAGCTACGTTGGACACGAGTTTAGTTCGCTCGTGACAAATTCTTTAATTTCCTTCTCATCGGAGGATGAAGCGATCACTTGACTTTTGGCAAAAAAGAAAAGAAAAGTCCAGATCAGGAATGAAGAAGGGGAATTTAATACATTTGTGTCACATACAACACAGTCCGGCGCCGGGCAGTTTATTGTGAGACAACGCGGTCGTAAAATTTGAGCTTTGCGCGTTCGTGCCCTGCGGGGCTACGCTTGTGCCTCTGCGTACGTACGGTGTACAGCGGCGTACTGCCTTAAGGCCGATCTATAGTTGAGCGTTCTCACGATACGCCTATACGCAACGTACGTACGCTGTGGCAAAAGCGTAGCCCCGCGTAGCCCCTCAGGGCACGTACGCGCAAAAGTTTTTTTTTTACATACGCATACGCGATGCGCGGTGTCTGAACATAAACTTCCGCGGCGCTGGACTGTTTTGTATGTTACACAAATGAAATAAATTCCCCTTCTTTATCGCTGATCGGGCCTTTTCTTTTGTTTTTTTGGCCTAAAGTCAAGTAATCACTTCTTCCTCCGTTCACTCGATGATTGAAATGAATGAATTCAGGTCCTACCTGGGTGCGCGATCTTTTAAATATCCCTGGTGGGCTGTGTGCTGCAGGAAAAGCACTCCCTGTTATTATTTTTATTTCTGAGAGAACTTTTTATAACATATATAGTAGAAACACCGCTTCAGAGCGCCGCAGCGGTCTTCAGTGAGCTACATGAGCTGAGTCAGCTGACTGAAAGCTGTCAATAATTTCAGTAGGCGTGTCAGCAAGTAACCAATCAGCGAGCTCAGTTGAGTCCCCTCCGTGTGCAGCTGCTCATATTACAACAAGGAGAACGCGGGCGTTTGAAAGCTGATAGTTTCTGAAGCATATCAGCAAAACACATGCGCACAAAATGCGCGCGTAGAGTGGCGTAAGGGAGGACGCTCAACTATAGATCGGCCTTTACGCACAGCTCTGCCGGGGCCTTTACTCTTGTGTTTGTGTGTCGTTTCGGCTTTCACTTTCCTTGAAAGGTTTTCTTTAAAATAAAAATAAAATAAAAAAAGAAACAAAAAGCAATCAGAGAAAAAAAAAAACAATTGTAACCCCTTGGGTTATACCCTGATGCATGCTCAATAATCCAGGTAGAAAAATCTAAAAAAGCTAAGTCTGGTCCTCTGGACATTAATAGATAAGAGGACATTAATAGAAAAGAGAGCCTTGACATCCTTTACGGGGAGACCACCAAGTCATTGGTTCAGGTATGTTGATGACACCTGGGTTAAAATTAAATCTCAGGAAGTCCAACATTTCACTGATCACATCAACTCTGTGGATAAATATATCAAGTTCACACGAGAAGATGTAAGAAATGGCAGGTTGGCTTTCTTGGACTGTGAGGTCTCAGTTTCTGATAGAGGAAATTTGCAAACTGAGGTGTACCGCAAACCCACCCACACAGACCAGTATTTACAGTTTGACTCCCATCACCCTCTGGAGCACAAGTTAGGAGTCATCAGGACTCTGTACCACAGAGCAGACAGCGTCCCCACTAACTCAGCAGCCAGACAGAAGGAGAAATCACACACAAAACAGGCTCTAGAGAAATGTGGATATCCTAACTGGGCCTTCCTGAAAGCAGAGAAGAAACCCAAACAGGACTCCAGCCAGCCATCAGGTGAAAAGAAGGAACCCAGACCCAGACCAGTGGCCATTCCATATGTTGCAGGGGTTTCAGAGACATTGAGACGTTTATTTTCTAAACACAACGTCCCAGTGGCTTTTAAACCTCAAAATACATTACGGCAAAAACTGGTTCATCCCAAAGATCCAGTCCCCCGGCAAAAACAGAGTAACATTGTGTATGCTGTTCAGTGTCAGGAGGGCTGTGATCAGTCTTATATCGGGGAAACTAAACAGCCACTGGCCAAAAGGATGGCCCAGCACAGAAGATCAACATCATCAGGTCAGGACTCTGCAGTCTACACTCATCTCCAGGCCAGCGGTCACTCTTTCAGGGATGAAGATGTTCACATCCTTGATAGAGAGGAACGATGGTTTGAGAGAGGAGTAAAGGAGGCCATCTTTGTGAAAAGAAACCGCCCATCATTAAACAGGGGTGGAGGCCTCCGAGTTCAACTGTCCCCCTCCTACAATGCTGTGATTGCTGGTATCACTCAGCCCTCTGTGAATAGCAAACAACCATCAGGGTGCTAACGATCCATTGTTAGGCTGATGGTCCTCCTTGATCATGTGAGCAGCTGGTTTCAGGCTGTCATCAGCCAACTGGTTGTGTAACACTGTGAGAGGGTGCTATTTATAAGACTGAGCTGAACCCAGCACCTCAGACTGAGGAAGTCTTTCGGACGAAAGACGAAACGTTTCTACAATTTTTTGCTTTGTTTTTTTTTTTTTTTTTTTGAATGTCCAGAGGACCAGACTTAGCTTTTAGCCTTGGGTTATACATATACAGTATAACTCTTTTTTCCTACACACCTTAAACATGTTCTTACATGCAATGCATTGTAGGCCTTTTTACTTTAAACAGTAATAATCGCCTTTTACTTAATCTGGCTAATGTTTTGCACTCACATATTGGAGGTTTTACACACTGTAAAAGTCCTTAACATTATAGTATGTACAAGTATTTTCAATTGGCTTAAAACACCCAGTAAATGTAGCGTTTTTGTTAGTAACTGTTATTTACCACTGCCAGTAAATGCATCGTTTCACTTGTTGCTACCCTGCTGGTCTGTCAAGGGCAAAATCAAGTTTAAGCAATTTGATTGGCTGTATGGTCTGGGGTGAGGGCGTTTAAGCAATTTGATTGGCTGTGATGCTCTGGGGGGAAAAAGCGTTGTTGGAGGTGTGAAGGAGTTGGTTCGGCATCGGTTGATGAACAGGTTTGGATCAATACCGCTGGGACTTTTTGTTTTAGCTAACATTGAAGCTACAAAACTTTTCC
>JBBPBX010060994.1:4260-21260 GCA_038048925.1 Garcialebias charrua
TGGAGAAAGTACTCAAACACTGTACTTAAGTAAAAGTACAAATAAACAGACAAAAATGTACTCTAGTAAAAGTAGAAGTACCATATTAATATTTTACTTAAGTAAAAGTAAATAAGTACTTGCTTTTAAAAATACTTTAAAAAGTACTTGCTGAATGTATTACCTAATGCAATATGCTGGTGAAGATTCTCAGTCATCCAGGACATGATAAATCAAAAAGGCGTTCAATTCAGGATCAACTGGACTTTATTTGTAACAGAAAACGTTTCGACTTCTGTCCAGAAGTCTTTTTCAATTCTGAATGGAAGCTGTGAGAACGAGAAGTTTTATACAGGCTTACAAGTCAATAACACATACATGTAAATTGACAGATCACACCTTAACAGTAGGGAGTCCCTTGAAGTCTCTGACAGAAAACACAACTAATCACAGCTGAGGTAACACATACATGTAAATTGACAGAACACACCTTAACAGTAGGGAGTTCCCTTGAAGTCTCTGACAGAAAACACAACAACTGTATGTAAATTGACAAACAACACCTCACAGCCCAACAACAGAGGCTTCTCAACAAACTTTGTTTGTGAATTAGACTAACAAAGTTTGTTGAGAAGCCTCTGTTGTTGGGCTGTGAGGTGTTGTTTGTCAATTTACATACAGTTGTTGTGTTTTCTGTCAGAGACTTCAAGGGAACTCCCTACTGTTAAGGTGTGTTCTGTCAATTTACATGTATGTGTTACCTCAGCTGTGATTAGTTGTGTTTTCTGTCAGAGACTTCAAGGGACTCCCTACTGTTAAGGTGTGATCTGTCAATTTACATGTATGTGTTATTGACTTGTAAGCCTGTATAAAACTTCTCGTTCTCACAGCTTCCATTCAGAATTGAAAAAGACTTCTGGACAGAAGTCGAAACGTTTTCTGTTACAAATAAAGTCCAGTTGATCCTGAATTGAACGCCTTTTTGATTTACCTAATGCAATGGTCTACAATACCATTAAGTGGGCATACTGTATGTATATTTTCTGTATTACATAAATAGTGTTGAGCCATTTTAATGAACAATGCTGCAGATAATACATGTTTTTATTGTGTTTACTCTGTGACACCGTTGACATTTGTGATTCTGTGCGTCAGAATTTCAGGGATGACCTGCAGAATTAAATGTCATTAAGCAAAATAAGAGAGGTGTGATTATACTGTACCTTTGAAAGTTTTTATTTAACACAAAATAAAACCAATGTGTCATTTTAACTGCAGTAAACACATTGAAGTAAGGAGGAGTCGACGAGGGACAAGCCCCCAGAAACCATCTTGGCTACAGCAAACTGGTTGGTCCACTTAAGTTGTTTACTTGGTGGGGTAGCTTCAGTTTGCTTTGGACTACTCTGACTGACGAAGCCCTCTGGAGTGAGGGTGAAACGTTTCTACTAAAAAGAAACTGTCCAGATGAACTGATTGAGAATGAGCGGACATTGAAGTAAAAGTTGTCTGTTTGAAAAAAGGAGTATTACCGTAGACACATTAGGCACCGATCACTTCAACTCCAGTTTGTCATCAACTCTAGTTAAAACACCGTCTTGTCAACCTTGTAATGGGTCAATAGTGAACAATATTTTAACTTCCTGACACCATTTTTAAAATTTGGACCCGAGTGTCGAGACATTTAGAGACATCTCTTGTTTCCTAACATCCCATGAACTGACACATTTTAATGTTGCAGCAAGATTTTTCTTGTTTCTTGACAAATCAAAAAACTGCAACGTGAATCTCAACACATTATAGAAATGTAGTGTAGTAGAAAGTGCAGATACTTCATGTAAAAATGTAGTGGAGTAAAACATTTAATTCAGTAAAGTACAGATAGGCTACATGACAAATGTACTTAAATACCGTAACAAAGTACTTGTACTTAGTGACATTGCACCACTGCAGCTGACAATAAGAGTAAAAAAGGCACAAATTTACAATCGAAGACTATGTTCCACTGCCCATGCTAGTTTTTACAAAAACATTTAGGCGCTGAACTTCCCCTTTTTTTATTATCTCCACAAAAGGTTGACAATTTCTACGGACTTTTAGTTACAGATTTTTATTGTTGTTTTGTCTTTTGGCTGCTCCCTTCTTCAGGGGTCATCACAGGGAACAGTCTCTCGAAGACTTAGCAGTTATTTTTACCCCGGATGTCCTTCCTGACACAACCGCAGACCACCGAGCTACCACAGCCCTCTGTGTGGAGCAGAGCCGTTTGGAAACCATTAAGAGCATGGTTCACTAAATTGTTTTCAAAAAATAAGGAGACGAAGATAAACCTTTTTTTAGCATAGCCTAACTTTTCATCAACAAACCTTATTAAATCAGATGGCTTTAAAGAGAGATCTAGCATTCCACTCAGGGGAAATTTAGCTCCTGGGGAGCGGTGAAAGTGGGCCTGTGACTGGAAGGTCACTGGTTTGACTTCCCATACAAACAATATCAAAATGTGGGTAGGACAGGTGAAATATCCTGAACGGTCTCCACTCTCATTTGCCCCACTCTGGGCCCTTGCTTCCCTGCGGCAGTAGTGCTTAGCATATTTTAGTTGATGTTTTTCTCAGTTCATATCTTAGATCTTATTACTGTTTTTCTTTTACATTTTATTGTTGGATGTAACTGGGACTCTGTGTACATAATTTTGCTCCACCAGATGTACCACATGTGGTGCGAATGACAAATAAAGAAACTGACTCTGACACGTGTTACAGCCATTAAAGCTGCACTATGTAACTTTGTAGTGCAGTCTGTAACTTTTCTAACAATATATTTTTAACATATTTCTTCACTCTGTCACTATCTACTGACAGACTGATGTTAGACAAAGTAATCTCTGAAAAAAACTATAGTCCCCTTGCTTCTCTATCAGCATTTATAAAAACACTAAAAACACAGAGTGACCCGCCGTTAACCAGCCAATAAAAACAGAGCTTGAATTTGAATTTCAGCAGGGCCAGGGGGAGCAGAGCCATATATGGCTCTGAGGGGGAGGGATCAGAATGCTTTGCCTGTTGAAAATATTTCTAAGTTCTGCGCTCTACAGAAAGTTACACATAGCACCTTTAAATAAACAGTGATGTAATGCATTATAAGGTAATTATGCACATTAATTAGTGACACATTGGACTATTGACTAAACAATTACAAAGACATCATCAAGTCAAGCACAGTTGTTAATTCCAGATTTTTTTATGTGTATGTATTTGCATAAACTAAGCCTAATAGGCCACAATATCAAAGTCAAAGTCAAAGTCAACTTTATTGTCAGAACTGCAATATGTACAGGACATACACAGGACCGAAATTGCGTTTCTCTCAGTCCCTCGGTGCAACAGTAACCATCTAAACACTAAACACTAAAACATTTAATAAACATAAGCATAAAATAGTAAAAAGTGTAACACTGTCCTGAGTTTTTTCATAATAGTATAAAAGTATGAAAATTTACACCAACACTGAAACACCAAACACCCCTAAAACACCAAACACCCAATGAACATAAGCATAAAATGAAATAATAAAAGTGTAATACTGTCCTGAGTTTTTGCATAGTAGTATAAAAAGTATAAAACGTATATCTATAAAATAAACTGAAGTTTCTAGCGTTGACATTTGCAAAGAGTGGCACAGCAGCATATAAGTTAATGTACACAGTATATGTATGAGGTAGTTGATGTTGGTATATAGGCAAAGTGGCATATGAAGTAAGGCACATAAGGCACATTTGGCATCCTTAGATAAGGCTAGTCAGAGAATGCTGTATATGTATCTGCAGTAGTGTAGATAAAAGTAGTGTAAATGTAAACAGTAATAATAAATGTAAAGCAGTAGTAATAAATGTAAACAGTATTAATAAATGTAAACAGTGAATGTAAACAGTAGTATGACTATAGGCAGTAATGTAATACAAACATTAGTGCAAATATGAGAAGTAGTGCAAACTGAATGAGCACATGACCGAGAGTTTAGTGAATAACCCGTTTGATGACACAGGGTCCAGTGTTAAAAACTTTGTGTTGAGTGGTAATGTGTGAGAAAGTTTTTTGTGTTAAGGCAGTTCAAATGGGAGGGGAGGCAGAGCAGGCAGAGTGTTTAGCATTCTGACTGCCTGATGAACAGAGCTGTCTCTCAGTCTGCTGGTTCGAGCCTGGAGACTCCTCAGTCTCCTCCCTGAAGGCAGCAGTCTAAAGCGGCTGTGTGGTGGGTGTGTGGGATCACCTGCCATGCTCTTTTTGTTCTATATTGGATGGCTGCTCTTACATAAATTATTTTAGTTTACAAAGTCTTATTTTATCAAAGATTTAAATTCATGTCATGAGCAGATCAAACTGAGCCTTGGGCTTGAACAATTCATAATAATTTTATTTCTAGATTAAATGAATGCAAAAAAATAAACTGAGTTGACAAAATTGGAAGTACCGGTATATCAAGGTCCTGTACGCTTGAAGAAGCACTTTTTAAAATCTCATGTCAAACAAAAAGGGGGGGGTGATAAAATGATAAGTTCTTTCATAAAACTGCTTGATTTGAACAGCTTGACGTTCAAACATTCACTTCATGCATAAAAGTTCTCTCAAATGTTACAAACTTGTGATTTTACCTGAAGTTTGAGGTGGAATTATCTTTCAGGGTGAAAGAAGAATTGACTGTGTGATCAGAATGTTGACGAGGATTTTCAATTAACTTTAAGAATGTATGAAGTTAAAATAAGTTTTGACTTGTTTGATTTAAGCCTATTTTTCAACATTTATTACCGGTACTTTGGTTTACAGGTAAAATAGAGAAAATTAGAAGGGAAAACAATCGGTAAAATCCCTCTTTTTTTTTAAAATATTTTCATCATCTTATTTTCATTTTGTCAGTTTTAATTTTGTGATATTTGTTGTTATTCCTGCTCCTCATTTACTCTCATTAGATTCAGTTTTTAGTTTGCGTGCTCCCTCATTCATGTACTCTATTACTGAATACTATTTTAAAATCTCACTCAGCTTCTCTGCCTTTGTGTCCTCAATTGGGATTATTTTCAGGTGCACGTCATGTGAATATTGCTGCCTGAGTTTTTTGTAATAATAAAAAAAATATATATATAAAAACTTAATCAACAGTTGTTAATATCACACATCATGAGCAAAAGGATGTTGCAGAACATTCCCACGGGAGAGATATTGATGATACATGTTACACTGGAGCAGAGTTTACTGCAGCTCCTCAGACTGACAAAGTCTTTTGGAATAAAGATGAAATGTTTCAACAAGAAGAATCCATCCAGAAGACTTGACTTAACTTTGTTAGACTTTCTGGTATAGCTACTGTATTTATTTATTTAAAAAAATTCAACCAGCCGTGTTACAGGCACTGTTAAAAACACTTACTGTACGTATTTGTGTATGTAAATAAATAAATAAATAATAAATAAATGTCACATTTTTGTCATCTGTGTATGTTTCCCATACAAGACAAAATTCGTCTCTGCATTTAACCCAACCACCACCAGGTGGTGCAGTGAGCAGCCATAGAAAGCGCCCGGGGAGCTGGGGAAATAGGTGTGCACTCATAGACACCCCAAGGTGTGTAGTGGCCGGGGCCGGGGTTTGAACCTGTGTCCTTCGGGTCCCAAGTCGGCAGCCCTGCCTCTACACCATCAACTATGTATTTAATTAAAAGTTTTTAAAAATCGTTCTGTGTAAATTTCTCATCACAATGTGGAAACCCATGGCTTATACACAAGTGTGACCTATATGTGTAAAAAATGTACATATTTTTTATTTAGTGGGCGTGGCTTATGATCAGGTGAGCTCAGTAGTCCAGAAATTACGGTAAATAAGCCTCGTCCATTGTTGCAGACCATATCTCGTCAGAATGTTTTGGTTTCCCATCATTTGATGCTGATGATGAGCAGACGTGGCATTTTTGTTTTTCTTCTGTTTGCAGTTCATCTTTCTCAGAGGTTGGCTGCATAAAAACACAAAAAAAACACAGTTGAACAGACACAAATTAACATTTAATCTTTAATAAACTGATTCCTAAGGAGCTACAAACTTAAAACATGGTAATAAATCCGATGAAGGATTATGCATCTTTGAAGGTAACATTTTCCTCTTCTTTTTCTTTCCATTTGTCCATTTTTGGGCATAAACTGCACAATATGTCATCACCGTAAAGCTGTCGACTGGATAGAAACTGAAGAAAATCTTTGAAAGTCAAGGAGAACCACTCAAAACCACTTTAAATACAGACTGGCACCAACATTTAGTGTCTTCTACTCTACCTGGATGCTGTTTTCATGTCATGACTAACAGATGGATCACAAACAGTCCTCCGGGTTTCAGGTTTCAGCTCTCAGCGTTGTGACAGAAGAAATAAATTAGAGACAGGGAATGATCTGCTCAGTGTGAGACCTGCAGTCTCTGTTCTCTCACACTGATGTCTCAGCAGACTGGCCCTTTGCTTTGGTTTCCTCGCAGATAGAGTATAAAAAAAAACTTATTATCAGAGGAAGTGAAGCGCAGGGAAAACAGACATGCTGGGATTCGTCTTTGACTCATAAGGAGACATGGAAGAAACATTTGTGCTTCCTTTTGCAATATAACTTACAAGAGAGGGTTTGTTCAGATGGATGATGTAAGATCTAATTGAGGCAGAACTTCATGTGGAGTACCACAAGGTTCAGTACTTGGACCAAAATTGTTTATTTTATATGTAAATGATTTAATTGAAGTGTCTGACATCCTCAAATGTGTTTTATTTGCTGATGATACAACTTTTTTCTGTTTGGGTAAAGACAATGAACAGATGTTTGAGTTGATAAACAAGGAGATTGTTAAAATACAGGATTGGTTTAAATTAAATAAGTTATCATTGAATATTGATAAAACTAATTTTATGATATTTAGTAAAAAAAGATAACTTTGGATTTTTCTTTCAACATTGATGATATTAAGATATGTAGAGTGAATGAGGTAAAGTTTCTGGGTGTAATTATTGATGATAAACTGTCATGGAAACAGCATATAAATCTTGTAAAAATTAAAATATCTAAGTCCAATGCAGTATTATATAGAGTAAGGGACTTATTAAACAATGATGCTTTATATTTACTTTATAATACACTTGTAGTCCCGCATTTAACTTATTGTGTCAATGTTTGGGGTACAGCATGTAAAACCATAACAAAGCCGATTTTTATTTTGCAAAAAAGAGCTGTAAGAATTACAACAAGAAAGCGTTATTGTCATCCTTCTAATGTTCTGTTTTGTCAATTGAAATTGCTTAAGTTTTATAATTTGGTGGATTATAATATTCTTCTACTTATGTTTAAAGCTCAGAATTGCTTGCTACCATCAAACATTCAAGCATATTTTGTAAAAAAGAAGAGTTGTTATAATTTGAAGGGAATAGATATTTTTGTTAAACCTAAGGATAGAACCAGTTTAAAGGGTCGGTCTACTACAATACAGGGAATGGGTGTGTGGAATGGTTTGAAGGATGATGTAAAATTAGTGAAGTCAATGTTTATATTTAAGAAAAAGATCAAAACTATTTTGTTGGAAAGATATATATAACTGATTAATGTCGAAACGTGAAATTTTGATGAGTTATGTATTTTGCTGTATTATATACATGGATGATTATTGTTTGAATTGATAGTTTGAATTGATTTTGTGTAAGAGGGAGCAGATATGATAAGAAATTTTCTTCTTCTGATTGCTTTCATTTTACGGTTTTTTTTTTTTTGTATTTGTGTTTTAATGGAAATGAAATGAAATGAATAAATGAGTAAATAAAAATACTCAACAACAAAAAAATCAAGCACAAGTAATGCTATTATTATTATTATCTGCCAACAAAAGTGAGAGCGACAATAATTCTGACTGTGTATGACTGTCTGTTAGCAAAATATCCCATGAACTATTGCAGACAGGCAATGAATTTTGTCTAAATCCATGGTTTTATTGTGTTGAGTTATAACCGAATCCTCCCGTTAAACTAATTTCACAAGCGAGGAGCCCCAAAGATCAAAACACTGATATTTAATTAAAGCGACCGAGTTTAATTAGGACAGAACTGCCACTCTGTGGGAGCTGAAAACTCCCTCCTCCTTTGCAAGCCCCACACAACTGAGGGGAAGCTTTGCTCAGATGTTGGTAAAAGTGTTTTATATTGAATTAGACACAGTCGCTGGGTAAATATGAGCACTAAAAGCAGCTTTATTGCACCAGCTTTGGAGGCCAATTTACTGGAGCCATTTTTCAGCCCACAATAATGAGGCAGGGATTAACATCTCAACTAGTGAGGATTCAGCTGAATCCATTTCTGCAAAGAAATCGTGGCGTGACAGCCTCACTTTATGAGCAGCAAAGGGAGGTTTTGTTTTATTTTATGGAGCTGTTGTAGGTCTCAGTTGCAGGTTAGAGGCTGTTTTTGTGGAGTGAAAAGGGACATGGCTGTCTAAACCTGGACGTGTACTATCCTCTGATGCATAGGTGTGGTACTGCAAGGGGTTGAGGAAGAGATGCGCTGTAATGTTCCTTTGCTGCCACTAGAGGGCAGTGTTGGATAAAAAAAATTCATTTACAGTATTCATTTCAAATTTAAAACACAAAAGAACAAAAAAAATTACAGAACGATATAGAGAAATAAAGAACAAATTTAAAATGAAAGGAAGTAGAAGAAGAAGATACTCTTATAATATCTGCCCCTTTTTTAAAAACAAAATTCCATTTAAACAATCAATTCAAGCAAAATTTATCCATGAACCATATTTATAACTCATAATAATATAACTAATTTATAGAGATTTTAAATATATAACATTCACACATAACTTTTCAACAGTCTATTCTTAATCATTTTCTTAAATACAAACATTGACTGTGCAACTTTAACATAATATTCCAATAAGCCATTCCATATACCAATTCCATGTATTAAAGTAAAACCACCCTTTAAACTTGTTCTATATTGTGGTTTAACCAAAAATATATGTACCCTTTAAATTATAACAACTATTCCTCTTTACAAAAAGCTTTTGAATATTTGAAGGTAGAGTGTTGTTTTGTGTTTTATACATTAGTAGAAATATATATTCCACCAAATCATAAAATCCTAGTAACTTCAATTTATAAAATAATACACTAGATGGATGATAATAATGCGTTCTTGTTATTATTCTTAAGGCTCTTTTCTGGAAAACAAAAATAGGTTTCATTGTAGTTTTGCACGCTGTACCCCAGATTTCAACACAATAAATTGAAATTAATAATAAGTTTCTTCTTTGAAATTGTGATTTATTTATTTTTTATGAAAGAAAAGAGAATTGCCACTTTGTTCACCTAAGTGTTGGTGACATTTAAGGAATACTGTAATAAGGAAATACCTTCTGTTTATGTGATTTACTTTTACCGGTGTCTTGATAATCCTCCATTCTTCTTATTTAAATAAAAATGTCAGCTTGATTCTAGCTGCTTTTTCTGATTCTTGTACAAATCATCAAACATAAGTGGTGAACATACGGTTAGCTGGCCCTGAAATGAAGAGGTTGTCTATTATTTCCAGTCGCTGTAAGTTTATCTGTTTTTGACAGAAAAGCCAAACAGCCTCATACAGTATTGCAGCGGTCACTGGAATTTCACGGGAATCGGTGAATTAATATAAAAGGACATTTATTCTAACTGAACTTGACAACAAGCCTTTAAAATAAGTGCAGTGTTGTAGTCAAGTTCTAGTATTGCAGGTCTATGAGCCCATGTGCATTAGTTTAAAAGTTCACATGTTTCTAAGCGGGAAGGTTTTCAGCACACTCCAGGGCAGTTTAGTTGTAAAAGGGTTTGAAAACCCTTTAAACTGATTCTTTGCAACAATCTGATGATAATTACGTTTCTTCAGACCCATTTAGTCTCACGATCTGCACGTCGTATCTAATGCGTTTTAGTTTTATAACACATTATAAGTTCATTTGCTTCAGTGAAATACAGCAACGTTAATCCCCTGCGCGATTAGACCTCCACCGTGTTTTACTATAGAAGGACCTTCATTTCATGTGTTACCTTTAACTACAATTTTCTCTCTTTTTGTTTTTCTGTTCTCTTAATGACTTTTGTATTTATTATTTTTATGCTACAGACAAAAACTTATTTGTAAGACCTTCTTTGTGCCACCGCTTGGAAAAATGGTCATGATTGTGTCAGTGAAATTACAAATCGATAAAAGGATTTCAGAGCGTCTTTGAAGCTCACCTTGTTGCACTTACATAGGTCAATTTAGGTCATGTGAACAGAAAGGCTCAAGTGAATTTTTATCTATTTTTATTTAAAGAGTTTTTTTTTCTCAGAATGCATTTGGTTTCTACATTTTCCCACCCACTGTGCTTTGTTACTTTTCCTAAATGTTTGATTTTTGGTTTAAACATCTAAAAAAAAAAATGCTGAATTTATTAATGAACATCTCTTTTTGAAGATAAATGAGCTTTAAATTTAATGGTCAACATAAAGTTGCATGGCATTGTCCGGATTCATGTTTAATGTGGAAGAAAAACAAAAAAACACTTAATATCGAATCTCCTTGCGTTAGTCTTCAGTTAATGGAAGCTCCACACTGTCCTTTTTCCATCATGTTTGTAGTTCGTACCATATTTAAATTTTCAATGCTGAGATTTATTAGAAATAATATAAATGTTTATTCTTCTTTCAGCTGCTCCCTTCTTCAGGGGTCTTGACTTGGCGATTGTTTTTACATTGGATACCTTTCTTTTTTTTTCTTTTTTCTTTTTTTTTCCATTTATAGATGGCCTCCCTTCTCACCTTATAGCCATCCTCTCACTCCAATATGTATTTTATTTTATTTTTTTAATAGAGAGAAAGAAAGAAAAGAGAAAGTAAGACAACAAAACAACAATTATCCACAAAAAGAGCACAAGGCAAACACACCCAACCTCCGTCCACAATCCTGCAAAGCACATGACAGAACACAGCAACGAAACATACATGCATAAAGACTGATAATATTCATGACCTTGCAGTAGATTTCTATAAATACACATACCCATACCTACAAATATATATACAGTATACATACATATACATTTATATTCATTCATATACCCATCTACATATCTGCATATATCTACATATACATCCCTGCATCCATTTGTGTGTGGTTGTGAGCATGCATAAGTGAATATCAAAGTCAAAGTCAAAGTCAAAGTCAAAGTCAACTTTATTGTCAGATCTGCAATATGTACAGTGCAGGACATACACAGGACCGAAATTGCGTTTCTCTCAGTCCCTCGGTGCAACAGTAAACATCTAAACATTGAAACACTGAAACATATAATAATAGACATAAGCATAAAATAGTAAACCTAACACTGTCCTGAGTTTTTTGCATAGTGGTATAAGAGTATGAAAATTTACACCAACTCTAAAACTAAAACATTAAACATTTAATGAACATAATATTGTCCTGAGTTTTTGCATACTAGTATAAAAAAAGAGTATAAAAAGTATAACTAAAATAAACTAAAGGTTTCTAGCATTGACATTTGCAAAGTGGCAAAGCAGCGTATGAGTCAATGTACACAGTATATGTATGAGGTAGTAGTTGATGTTGTTGTAGAGGCAAAAAGTGGCATATGCAGTAAGGCACATTGGGCATCCCTAAATAAGACCGTTCAGAGCACACTGTATATGTACCAGCAGTGGTGTAGATATTAGAGTAGTGTAAATAAATGTAAACAGTAGTAATTACATGTAAGCAGTAGTAATAAAAGTAAACAGTATTAATAAATGTAAACAGAGAATGTAAACAGTATTATGATTATAGGCAGTGATGTAATACAGACATTAGTGCAAGTATGAGAAGTAGTGCAAACTGTATGAGCACATGACCGAGAGTTTAGTGATTAACCCGTTTGATGACACAGAGTCTAGTGTTAAAAACTTTGTGTTGAGTGATAATATGTGAGAAAGTTTTAGTGTTAAGGCAGTTCAAATGGGAGGGGAGGCAGAGCAGGCAGAGTGTTTAGCATTCTGACTGCCTGATGAACAGAGCTGTCTCTCAGTCTGCTGGTTCGAGCCTGGAGACTCCTCAGTCTCCTCCCTGATGGCAGCAGTCTGAAGCAGCTGTGTAGTGGGTGTGTGGGATCACCTGCCATGCGGTGGGCTTTCCGATTGAGGCGTTTGCTGTGTAAGTCCTGCAGTGAGGGCAAGGAGGTGCCCACGATCTTCTCAGCTGCTCTCACAATGCGCTGGAGGCTCTTGCGGCATGATGCAGTACATGCACCAAACCACACAGTGATGCAGCTGGTCAGGACACTTTCTATGGCACCTCTGTAGAAGGTGCTCATGATGGGGGTTGAAGCTCCAGCCCTTTTCAGCTTGCGGAGAAAGTAGAGACGCTGGTGAGCCTTCTTTGCCAGTGCTGCAGTGTTCCTGCTCCAGGACAGGTCCTTTGAGACGTGCACTCCCAGGAACTTGGTGCTGTCTACTCTCTCCACTGCGGTGCTGTTGATGGTCAGAGGGGCATGTTGGGCATCCCTCTTCCTGAAGTCCACAACAATCTCCTTTGTCTTCTCCACGTTGAGAGTGAGATTGTTGTGTCCGCACCACAAGGCCAGGCGGCTCACCTCGTTCCTGTAGTCCGTCTCATCGTTGTTGCTGATGAGACCCACCACTGTTGTGTCGTCCGCAAACTTGATGAAGTGGTTGGAGCTGTACGATGGTGTGCAGTCGTGTGTTAGCAGGGTGAATAGAAGGGGGCTCAGCACACATCCTTGTGGGGCCCCTGTGTTCAATGTGATGGTGCTAGATGTGTTACTCCCGATCCGTACTGTCTGTGGTCTCCCGGTCAGGAAGTCTAGCAGCCAGTTACACATTGAGGTGTTCAGCCCCAGACTGTCCAGTTTAAGGATGAGCTGTTGGGGGATGATGGTGTTAAATGCCGAGCTGAAGTCGATGAACAACATTCTAACATAGGAGTCCTTCGTGTCCAGATGTGTGAGAGCTGTGTGAAGGGCAGAGGAGATGGCATCGTCGGTTGAGCGATTAGGTCGGTATGCAAATTGGAAGGGATCCAGGGAGTCAGGGAGGACAGATGTGATGCTTTTCATGACTAGCCGTTCAAAGCACTTCATCAGGATGGGGGTGAGTGCTACTGGGCGATAGTCATTGAGGCATGCGGGCGTTGCCTTCTTTGGGACAGGGATGATGGTGGTGGCTTTGAAACAGGTGGGGACGATGGCCTGGCTCAGTGAGATGTTAAAGATGTCCGTGAAGACCGCTGCGAGTTCCCCTGCACAGTCCTTCAGCACACGACCAGGTATGTTGTCAGGACCAGAGGCCTTCCGGGCGTTAATCTTTATGAATGATCGCCTTACGCTGTCTGAGGACAGCGTCAGCACCTGGCCATCAGGAGAGGGGGGGAGTTTATGTGCTGGTGTGCTGTTACTTGCCTCGAACCGAGCAAAAAACTCATTCAGTTCATTCAGCGCAGAGGCTGAGCTGTCACAGGTCTGGGGGGGTGGTTTGTAGTTTGTGATGGTCTGTATTCCCTGCCACAGACTGCGTGTATCCCTGCTGTCCTTGAAACGGTGAGCTATTTTCCCAGAATACTGCTTCTTTGCCTTTCTGATGCCCCGGTCCAGGTTGTTTCTGGCTGCCCTCAGGCCCACCTGATCTCCCGCTTTGAAGGCAGCATTCCTGGCTCTCAGGAGTCTGTAAACCTCAGCTGTCAGCCATGGCTTCTGGTTAGCCCGAACAGTGATGGTTTTAAGGTTGGTTACATCATCAATGCACTTGGTGATGTATGAACATACAGTGTCTGAGTACTCCTGGAGACATGTGGTGTTGTTTGTGGTAGCAGCTTCTTTGAACATACTCCAATCTGTGGTGTCAAAACAGTCCTGGAGTGCCTCTGAAGACCCCTCTGGCCACACTCGTATCTGCTTGCGGACTGGTTTTGTGACTTTCACCAGTGGCCTGTATGCTGGCTTTAGCATAACACAGATATGGTCAGAAGCACCAATGTGGGGGAGGGGGATGGCTCTGTAGGAATTTTTCATGGTGGTGTAAACCTGGTCCAGGGTGTTGTTTCCTCTTGTTGCAAAGTTTATGTTTCTGTATGTTTTTGGAAGAACACTCTTTAAATCTGCATGGTTGAAATCACCAGCCGTGATGAGAAAAGCATCAGGATGGGCTGTTTGTTGCTCACTGATGTGCAGATATAGTTCATTTAGTGCCTCACCTCTATCTTTGCTGTTGGAGCTTGGGGGGATATATACAGCAACAATCAAAACAGCTGTAAACTCCCTCGGTAAAAAGAACGGTCTGCATTTAATAGTCATGAACTCCACTAAAGGTGAGCAGTGTTTGTAGACCACAGCAGCATCACGACACCATGCGTTGTTGATGTAAACACAGAGCCCCCCTCCCCATCTCTTACCTCCCTCGAGGGTTCGGTCCGCTCTGTAGCATGTTAGCTGCTCCAGCTGAATAGCATGGTCCAGAACGTTGTTGTTGAGCCACGTTTCCGTGAATACAAACACACAGCAGTCTCTCACAGTCTTTTGTGTCGTTCGCAGCAGGCGTATATAATCCAATTTGTTGTCCAAGGAGCGCACGTTAGCCAGAACCATGGATGGAATAGCCGGCCTGTGTGGGCTAGCTGCTAGCCTAGCTCTGATACCTCCGCGCTTACCCCGCTTCTGTTTCCTGTCACGCCGCTTGTGGCGTTTCCATGGCGGGCGCGGTGAAGCGTCACGCCGCTTGTGGTACTTCCACGGCGGGCGCGATGAAGGGAAGGTCCGGGCTGGCTTCCAGAGCAGCTCGCAGTCACGAAGCTCATGTAACTCCACCTCGAGCTCATGTAGCTTCTCCTGAAGTTCGCTGTTTATTCCCAAATGAGCGGTTTTTCCGACATCAAGCAGGAATTCACGGCTATACTTGCGTTCTTGAACACGTAGACAAGACAAAGACGTGCCGGCAAGTTGCGGCGTGCAGGACAAGACAGACGAAAGCACCGTGTTGCTGGGAGAGAGAGAAGCCGCAACGTTTGCACGCGCCGCCATGTTGTCACCCAAACAATATGGTTCCTCCAATAGAACATTTAGTAGCGACTGTGAAGCATCAGAGATCCGTCCCCCCAAAGCCCGAGGCAGACGAAGGGGCGATCAAAGCCCAAGACTCCAGGAAGGACCCCGAGCCCAGAGTCCCCAGGGCCACCCGAACAGGACGAGCCACTCGCCCACTCCCCAGATCCGACCAAGGGGAAGAACCGGACGAATCCCACCAGCGACCACATACAATGACCCCCCGGGGTCAAACGCGACAAATTCACAGGCCCCCGCCGGAGCCCGCCGCACCGACGTAGCCCCAGGGCCGGTCACCGAGGCCCGGGCACCGGGGACGCCCATCCCTCAGGCCAAGACCCGAAAGGACCAGAGGACACGAGCCCCACCAGGCAGCCACCAGGCCGAGCCGACAAACGCCCAAGCGCCCAACCCCAGATAGTGAGGGCCCCAAGCACGCCCGCAGGCAAAGGAACACCCACCAGGGGGCCACGTGGCAGGAGCGCGACACTAGTAGCCTCAGAAGTATCAGAGAGGGGGCAGTCCAAGTCCCAGCCTGACACTTAAACATTCATACACAGACACACTCACTCAGACCCACCCTCATCCTCACCCTCACTCACAGAAAGACATACAATAACGACACGTTCCATTCATAATCCCGATGCACACTCTATACCCCCTAGGTCCAAGACATGTACCTGCCCCCTACGTGGGGCAGCCCACATCCAAACCCAGGAGGTAGGCCCATTCATTCTGGGGTGGAGAGTAGCAGACATCCAAGATTCGGCCCAACCCGCGCCCTGCCGACAGGACAGGACACCCGAGCCCAAGCAGCCCCAGAGGGAGCGCACTGCCAGCCCCGCCCACGGCGAACCCCCAGGCCCCGAACCCCCCCACATCCCATGACAACCCCCGACGGCCCACCCCCAGAATGTCCGCCAGGCAACCAGGGGGGTAAGAGAAAAATAAATAAATAATATATAAATATATATATAAATAAATACATAAATAAATAAAATTGAAATTAACAAATCAAGACCCCGACACACACACCCCCGTCCCCAAATGTACTGTTGGTGAGTGTTGTTCTAAAGTGTACTTAAAAAGGAAAGAGAAGGAGCAAAGGCTGGCATTGTACCAGTTTCCCCTCCACTCCAACTCTAACCCAGGCCCTTATTGTCTAAATGCATAATGTTGAGTGAGCATAGGCATGGGGGCGAGAGTGGTGTCATCCCGCCACCCATAACCTTAGTGCTCACTCCATTCCCTATATGTGACTTTTATGAGGATGTTTATGAATGAATGTCTAAAGTGTATATAAAATTGAGTCCCAGGTGGTTCTGTACAACAGAGATGTAAAACCGTTGTAGCACACCCGAGACTCAAATTCCCTACATGTATTAATTTAAGATGAAGAGGGCGGAGGTGCGTGGTGAGGGATGGGGAGAAAATATCTGCAGGAACAGTGCTCCCGCAGCGAGTCAGCTCCCCCGCTGACCCTGCGTACCCCCCCCAGTTCGCCAAGGTCCACCCAAGGAGCGAGGCAAAAGAAACACCTCTCCGACTGCCGGGCCATTGAATCAAGACCAGAGAGGGACACGGTCCCGAGGGCCGCCAACAGCAGAACCAACAGCCCACACCCACCAGGGCCGCCACGACCCCTGCGAACCGCAGTCAGCCCGCCGCCCAAGAAGACACAAAATCCCATATGGACGACACGGCCAAGAGCGCCCGCCCAACCGCCGACAGAGCCAGGAAGCACCGAGAACAGGCCCCAACCAGGGCAGTTTATTCTTCTTTCAGCTGCTCCCTTCTTCAGGGGTCTTGACTTGGCGATTGTTTTTACATTGGATACCTTTCTTGACACAACCAAGGACCACTGAGCTGCCACAGCCCTTGGTGTGGA
>JBBPBX010060995.1:6348-21260 GCA_038048925.1 Garcialebias charrua
CGCCTTTTAGCATGTTAGCTCAGTGTCCAGTGTTAGCGATCGGCGACTGCTGCTCCGGGCCTGAGACATCCACAGAGTTCACCGAGCGTTTCCAGCTCATTTAGCCGTATGAGGCAACCTCTGATCGGGCACACAGTTCTCCAAAGCCGGCTGTCGAGGCCGGAGCTAACCGAAGCTAACCGAAAACTGGCGGACACTGCCGAAAACTGGCGGACACTGCGTAAATCGGCTTCTAAATAATAATTAATAATAATAATACTTTATTTATAAAGCCATTTAAAACAACCACAGTTGGTTTATGATGAACTACACTGTATTAAATCATTATTGTAGGAGTGGTGGCGCAGAGGTTAGAGAATGTGGGCCTGTGACCAGAAGATCGCCAGTTCAACTCCCAGTACTGACAACATCAACATGTGGTTTTGGGAAAGGTGAAACACACCTGCTTCCACCCTCATTTTCTCCACTCTGGGCCCTTGAGCAAGGCCCTTAACCCCCACCATCTGTTCCTCCGGGAGCTCTAGATAGCAGCTCTCTGCTTCACACAGAAGTCTGTGGTTGCGTTAGGAAGGACATACGGCGTAAAAATAATTATGAAATATAAATGCTGCCTTCTCTAGAACAGGCGGTTTGCCTGTATTATTACCAATCATGTGGTTTTTAATGTTCAAGTATTTTTAGCAACAGTAAAGTTTATAAATAGTCATTTATAACAGCAGTAAGGTTGACACTGGAAGGGTGATTTAGCTGTTAATTAACTTTGTTAAATTCGAATGGGTGATATTAAAAAATAACTTTTATCACAGGCGGTCCTTTGTTCAGAACAGAATACCTTGAATTTTTTTTCTGCCTTTAAAATTGTTTTTTGTAGTAATATGTTGGTGTTCATGTACATGCATACAGAAGCTGGTAGGGGTGTAACAGTACACATGGGTGTACTGAACCGTTTCGCTACGGCACGTTCAGTTCGGTCCACCTACATACTGTTTGTTATTTTTTCACTCATTAAATGTTATTAACGGGAGAATATCCGTCGCGGAACTAAAATTCCTAGGCGTGTTTCAACTTAGTCTAAACGGTCTGTTGCTGCTCATTGTTCTGGTTCTGACTGTTATTGTTTTCATTAAGATTTTTATTATTTTTAGTATTGTTTATTTATTGTAAAGAGTGCCGTTTCTTTAAAATATCAACCAAATAGGTCACTTTTTATTTATATTTATAAACGTATTGTTTACTTGGCATATTTTCAAAATAAACATTTTGTCTTTATTTTGTCTTTTTTTTTGTACTGAAAATTAACCGAACCGAGCCCTTCTTGAAACTGAACCAAACCGAAATGTGATTTTAGTGTTTACAGTTACACCCCTAGAAAATGGTGATTGTGAGGGTAAAAGTGTGTGTGTGTGTGTGTGTGTGTGTGTGTGTGTGTGTGTGTGTGTGTGTGTGTGTGTGTGTGTGTGTGTGTGTGTGTGTGTGTGTGTGTGTGTGTGTGTGTGTGTGTGTGTCAGAGGTCGCGCTAGACTTTTTCGTTGTCAGTCGTTTTGACCGACGGGGTAAAAAATAACCTGTCAAAATTAATTTTAATCAGTCATTTAATTTAGTAAAATAATTGCCATATTTTTTCATTCATTTTAATTAATCATAGTTCCAAACAAGCTGAACAGGGTAAAAAGTCTTTCCATTCTCTCCCTACTTTCATTCACCCTTTTCTCTTCTGTCTCCCTCTGCTGCCTCATATCTTCTCTGATTAACTCCATTAAATCATCCTCTCTGTCCTGCTAACTCTTTCTTCCCCGTCTCTGTTCCGTTCTTTCCTTCTCCTCAGCCCTGTCTTCCTGGTCACCCACTGCTGTGCTTGGACCTGGAGTGTCCTCAGGGATGGAGGCAATTAGGACAGGAGGTGCAGTGGAAGGTCTCTGTCCTAACGCCTTATCCATGAGGACAAACCAGGGCCAAGTCGCAGCAGTGGGCTTCCCACTCACTCCTTTCCCTGACCCTGGATATTTTTATTTTTTATTTTTTTATTTTTTTTTATTTATCAGGAGAACATACAACAATTAACAATACATATATTTTACGAAACTTACATGACTTCTCCAAATAAAATTTTCTTTTCTCCCCTTTTCTCCCCTCCCCTCCCTCCCTCCCCCTCCCACAACCAAACATATCACACCCCACTAACCTAACCAAAAACAAGAGGAAAAAAAAAAAAAAAAAAAAAAAAAATAAAAAAAAAATAAATAAAAAAATAAAAAAATAAAAAAGGGGGGGAGGAGGGGGGATAGGACGGCATCAAAAAACTAAAAGGAAACGAGTGTTTTACCCATTCATTTATTCTTCAGAGTTAAGTCACATGGTAGTGTGATGAGTTAGTCCCATCAGTCTGTGCATTGAGCATGAATCAGGGTATCAATCTGTATGTTGTGAAGGCAAAGATTTTACATATGACACAAAGGGTGCCCATTTATAAGTAAATTTTTCAGAACTACCTTTCACTGTTAATGAAATTTTTTCTATTTTCAAGAATGATCTTACGGTGTTAAGCCATTGCGATGTGGATGGAGGTGTGGGAGATTTCCACGCGAGCAAAATACAGCGCCTGGCAAGGAGAGAACAGAAGGCTAGGACCTCCCTCTGCTGGCGGGATAGGTTAAGTGTGGTCCCTGGAACTCCAAAAATGGCAATAAGTGGATCATTCTGAATCTGGATCTTAAAAACTCCTGAGAGTATGGAGAAGAAGTATTTCCAGAACCCTTGTAATTTTGGGCAGAAGAAGAACATATGACTTAAGTTGCAAGGTGAGGCCTGACATCTATCACATTGATCTGAAATTGAATGGAAAATTTTTGATAGACGGGACTTTGAAAAATGTACTCTATTTATTACTTTAAACTGTATTAGTTGTAGTCTGGCACATGGTGTACTCTGGCGTATGCTGAGAATAACTTTATCCCACCATGACTCTGACAGTTCAACACCCAATTCCCGTTCCCATGCAGTTCTGGTTTTACCTGATGAGTCGGTCTCAATTGCCATAAGTTTTCCATAAATAATAGAAAGAGGAGATTTCAGATTAGGCTTCAAAGCTAGGAATTCGACCCATGGTGGGTCATTAGGCAAAGTTGGAAAATTTGGAAACCGTGATGAAACGCAATGTCTAATTTGGAAATAAAGAAATAAATGTGAAGTGGGTAGATTAAATTTAGAAGACAATTCTGAAAAACTAAGGAACAAACCATCTTCGTAAAGGTCTCTCATTGTTCTAATACCTCTCTCATGCCAAATTCTATAGGCAGCATTAGTAGATGCTGGAGAGAAAATGTGATTCTTTAATAACGGCATTTTATTAGATGGTAATACAAATTTAAAATGGGACCTAAATTGTGACCAGATCCTGAGTGTGGAAAGCACTATAGGATTTGTAGTAACAGAGGATAGTTTAATTGGTAATGATGAATAAATAATTGAGGCAGGTGAAAAAGATGCAGAAATCGATTGAACTTCAAGTTTGCACCAAATCAGATCCGGTGAATTTAACCAATAATTCAGTTTATGAATATGCGAGGACCAGTAATACATTGTAAAATTGGGTAGAGAAAGACCACCATTTGTGGTGAACTGTTGTAATAAAGAAAGTCTCATTCTGGGGGCCTTTCCATTCCACAAAAAGGAAGAGACCATCTGATCCAGGGACCTGAAGAACTGTTTGGGCAGAAACAAAGGGATGTTTTGATATAAAAACAGAAGTCTAGGTAGCACATTCATTTTGATAATATTAATCCTGCCTATTAGTGAAAGAGGGAGAGAGTTCCACCTCTGAAGGTCTGATGCAATTTGGGAGACTAGTGGGGTATAATTCTGAGAAAACATCGAGGGCAGAGTACGTGCAATATTAATTCCCAAATATCTAAACCCCGAGGGACTGAGCCTAAAAGGGATATCAGAAGGCTTAAGCTTTAAAGCTAATGAATTCACTGGGTAGCATTCGGTTTTAAGTGAATTAATTTTATAGCCGGAATACGATCCAAATTTTTCCAGAGTATTTAAAATTGGGGGAAGGCTACATAATGGGTCAGAAACATACAGGAGAAGGTCATCTGCATATAAGGACAGTTTAAGCTCGACGCCAGAGCGGATGATTCCGTGAAAAGAAGAAAGGGATCTTAGGGCAACAGAAAGAGGCTCAATGGCTAACGCAAACAAGAGGGGGGAAAGAGGGCAACCCTGTCTAGTACCACGCCCCACCGAAAAATAATCCGATTGGATGGAATTAGTAAGAATACATGCTTGAGGAGATGTATAAAGTAGTTTGATCCAGGACACAAACCTCTCTCCAAAACCAAACCTATTAAGAGCGGCAAAGAGATACTCCCATTCTACTCGATCAAAAGCTTTCTCGGCGTCAAGAGAAATGATTACTTCAGGAGACTTGGGGGAATGAGTTGAAAAAATTGTGTTCAATATTGTACGGGTATTAAAAAACAACTGGCGACCTTTGATGAATCCATTTTGTTCTTGTGAGATAATCAGAGGGAGAACTGTCTCAAGCCGAGTTGCGAGTATTTTGGACAAAATCTTAAAATCCACATTCAAGAGTGAAAGGGGTCTATAAGACTCGCAAGCAGTAGGATCTTTATCCTTCTTTAACAGGAGAGAGATTGAAGCTTGAGTCAAGGTGGGAGGTAGCAGGCCACGCCCGAATGACTCATTATAAACCTCGAGAAGAAGAGGGGCTATCTTATCTTTAAATTTTTTGAAAAATTCGGCAGAGAAACCATCCGAGCCAGGTGTTTTACCACTTTGCATATTCTTAATTGACTCTAATATTTCTTCTAATTTAATGGGAGCCTCAAGTTGGTCAGAAATCAATTTGTCTATCCTAGGAATGTCAATATTCTGAAGAAAGGCGAGTAGCTCGTTTGAGTCTGCTTGTAGTTCAGATTTATACAGATCGCAGTAGAATTTTTTAAAGGTGTCACTAATGGAGACAGGGTCTGAGACAAGGTTGCCCGATCGATCCTTGATTTGCGATATTGTGTGAGAGCTAGCCTTTCGTTTCAGTTGATGTGCCAAAAGTCTACTTGGTTTTTCCCCATGCTCATAATAAGTGGCTCGAGATCGGATTAAGAGACGCTCCGCATCAGATGTTGTTAAAAGATCAAGTTCCATTTGAAGATCCTGTCGCTGTTTCAGCAAATCGTGTGACGGATTAACGGCATTTTGCCTGTCAATATTCTGAATTTTTGTTGATATTTCTGATATCTTAGTGCGTAGATTTTTATTGACATTAGCTGAAAAAGAAATAATCTGACCACGAATATAGGCTTTTAATGTTTCCCATAATAGTGAGGGAGAAATTGTATCGCTCTTATTGAACATTAGGAAATCGTCAATTGCTGATAAGATGAATTTATTAAATGGCTCATCTGATAACAGGAGACTATTAAATCTCCAACGAGGACTAGAACGGGGTTTATTTATAAAGTTTATATCAATGCTTAGAGGAGAATGGTCTGAGATAACAATCGGATAGTATTCAGAAGAAGTGACTCTCTGCTAGGGCTGGGCCATATCATATCGTTACCGGTTTTACCGGGCAAAAAAGCTTGCCCGGGCAAAACATTTATATCATGATATGCTAATTTCATGACGTAATACGTCGGGGCGCCCCGCCCCCTTCACTTCCGAGCGCTTCAAAAGACCAAACCGAGCTGCGCACCTCCCTCCACCAGTCTGTGTACTGGTGTAAGAACAAACAACGTGTTTCAGCTGTCTCTCCGCTGTCTCTCACTGCACAGGTACAGAGAGCTTGTCCCCCCTTCCCCCGCCCCGCGCTGCGCAGCGTGTGTGCGGGCTGCTCTCTCCCTCGCTCCAAAACTGTCGCGCGCGATTCAGCTGTTTCACACAGTCTCACACAGAGGCAGGTGATCAGAGAATCAGATAGATCAGTTAAAAAAATGAATCAGAAAAATGAATAATTCCTGCAGGAACAGAGGAAGCTGAAACACCAGAAGCTTCAGGGTCAGCAGAGGCGGCTCCAGCAGGGGGGAGCTAGGGTGTGCTATAGCCCCCCCTGGAAAAGTCACAGCACCCCCAAGAAAATATCAGATTATTTTCTTTTTCATCTGAGTTAATATTCTTTAACATGTGGTTGTTGTGATATTTTCCTAGCAAAACACAACTAATTTAAAAAAATCAGTGATTGTATTGAGTAAAAAAAAAAAAAATCTGATCCACCAGCTGAAGCCCACAAAGATGAGTGATGCTCTCAACACTGACCCAGTAAGGAGCAGAAACTGGTGACATGATGCCTCTGGTTATGCCATTTTTAGCTAATACAACTTGATAAATCATTTCCTGGCTTGCAGTGATAATAAATGACTTATCTGGTCACATTAAATAACTACTTTTAACCAAAATCCAAAATAAACTTTATTAAAATAGCCTCACTGCATCTAAATTCATGCGCGTATAAAACTGAAATAATTCCTGCTCAAAGAGTTAATTTTGCCTTAGACAAAACTTGCCTTAGACTTTCATGTCTTGGATCTTTTTTACTGTTTTTCTTTACAATTTGTATTTTTGTTGGATGTAACTGGGACCCTGTCCATAGTTTTGTTCCACCTTATGTACCACATGTGATGTGAATGACACACATTGACCTTGAGAACTGAAAGAACAAATGATCCTTCATAGCATCCTCAGTAAAATGCTTAGCCCCCCCTTAGCACCTGCAGAAAAATATCTCTGGAGCCGCCACTGGGGTCAGCTGATCAACTTGTTACAAGTTATTTTTATACAGTACTTGGAGACAGAATACTTTACTTAATAAAGTAATATCAGTAAAATTACCCCTTGTTGTTTTTTTATTTATTTTATATAATGCTGCAAAGCAACATGTTAAGTTAATTTGGTCAAATAAATAAATTAGATTTTTTTTTTGTTATATCACGAAATTTATCGTTATCGTGATAATGCTCTGAAATATCACGATATAATTTTTGAGCCATATCGCCCACCCCTACTCTCTGCATTAAAGAGCTGTCAACAAAAAAATAATCTATACGGGAATAGGATTGGTGCACCTGCGAGTAAAAAGAATAGGTCCTTGTTAGTGGATTCTGTGCCCTCCATGGATCTACATATCCATTTTGGGACATAAAATCCAAAATAGATTTAGACATATTAGACTGTGTGCAGGGCCGAGACGAAGAGCGATCTAATGATGTGTTCATAACACAATTCAGGTCCCCAGCTAAAATTAACAGATGAGTGTCAAGATATGGAAGTGTGCTTACTAAATTGTTTATAAAGTCTGGGTTATCAAAGTTTGGTGCATAAATGTTCACTAATAAAACGGGAGTATGGAACAGAGAGCCCGCGATTATAAGAAATCTGCCATTTGTATCCTTCATTATTTTTGATGCTGTAAAATGAATATTCTTATTAAATAGTATGGCAACTCCTCTGGCTTTTGAGTTGAAGCTCGAGTGGTAAATCTCCCCAATCCATGGATATTTAAGCCTGACCTGATTTGAATTTTGCAAATGTGTTTCCTGTAGGAATATTACGTCTGGATTCAGGCGTTTCATATGAGAATATATTTTAGACCGTTTCACCGGATTGTTAAGACCTTTAACATTCCAGCTTAGGAATCTGACAGCAGATGATGTCGAGGAAGCTTTCAAATCAACAGCCATGTGACCTGTTGTTCATAATAAGGGTTGTAAAATATTGCCATCCTTCCCAATCCCCGCCCACACCCCAGGAGAAAAAAAAAAAAAAAAAAACCCCCCCTCGCACTTGGCCCTTCCCCAGATGAAGGGACTGTGCAGACTCCAACAGGAGTCACTAGAAAACTTGTCCTTACGGTCAAATGGCACCACATCACAACCTGTACCAGGTGACTCCCACAGAACTAGCTAAATGAAAAGAAAATTTAAAATATGTAATAGGCACTAATCTGGAAGAGCAAGAACTCTTTAAAAAACAAACAAAAAAAAACAACAACTAAAAAAGCAGTGATTGTTAATAATAATAACTAATAGTAATAACATTCCCCAAATGCGAACCAAAGCCCACCATATAATCCAAAACATTAAATCCCTAAATGTAAATAAAACACACTGATTATAATTCTAAACATTAAAACCGTGAATGCAAACAATACACAGTAATTATAATTATAAACATTAAATCCGTGGATGCAAACAAAACACCCTAATTATATTTCTAAGCATGAATAGTAATAATAACTAATAATACTAACGTTCCCCGACTATGAAAAAAAAATAAAAATAAAAGAAGAAAGAAAAAAAAGCTGGCTAATTATATTTCTAAACATTAAATCCGTGAATGTAAACAAAGCACTCTAATTATGTTTTTAAACACGAATGACTAACTAATAACTAATAATACTAACGTTCTCTGGGTATGAAAGAAAAAGCACACTGATTATTATTTCTACCCATTAAATCCGTGAGTGTAAACAGAGCACTCTGATTATATTTTTAAAACATGAATAATAATAATAATAATAATAATAGTTACTAATAATACTGACGTTCCCTGAGTATGAGAAAAAAATAATAAAAAAAAGCACACTGATTATTATTTCTACCCATTAAATCCGTGAGTGTAAGCAGAGCACTCTGATTATATTTTTAAACATGAATAATAATAATAATAATAATAATAATAATAACTAATAATAATAATGTTCCCTGAGCATGAAAGAAAAGGCACACTGATTATTATTGCTACCCATTAAATCCGTGAGTGTAAACAGAGCACTCTGATTATGTTTTTAAACGTGAATAATAATAATAATAATAATGACTAATAATACTGACATTCCCTGAGTGTAAAACAAAGTACACTAATTATATTTCTCATTTTGCAATCGACTCGATGTACACACTCGCCTCTTCAGGGGACGTGAACACTCGTGTGGTTCCCTCATGCGTGATCTTCAGCCGGGCCGGGTGGAGCAGGCCGAACCGAACACCCTGGACGTTGCGAAGTTTGCGGCGACACTCAGTGAAGGCGGCCCGCGCGCGAGCCGTTCTGGCAGTGTAGTCGGGGAACACAAAGATATTTGTACCGTTCACTTTGATCTGCTGCTGCTCCTTCGCCTTCGCCAGGATTTTCACACAGTCCGTGTGGTAGTGTAGCTTAGCCACAATTGGACGGGGCCGCTCGCCTGCTTTCGGTTTGGGTACTGGGATGCGGTGAGCATGATCCAGCAGCGGGTCCTCCTCGAAGCCGAAGGCCTCCTTTAGCATCCGGGAGACCGCAGCCGTTGTAGCCGATGAAGGGTCATCCTCCGGGACACCGATAATCCGGATATTCTGACGTCGGGACCGGGATTCCAAATCGTCACATTTATCCTCCAGCTGTGCCACCGTCTTCGTGAGGGTCTCGACTTTTTTCTGGAGGCTAACGATGTCATCTGTGCAGGTGGAGACGGACTTCTCCACCTCTGCTACCGTTAGCTTTAGCCCCGTGAAGTTCTCCTGCACTGCAGCTAGCCCCGATGATAGCTCCTTTTTGAAGGCGGACAGCTCGGCGTTGATCGACGAGAGACTTTCACCCAGAGCGGCTTGGAATTCTGCTTTAATTATAGCAGTAAAGTCCTCTCGGAGAGCCACCAGCAGCTCCTGTTTGAGGCTGCCGACGTCACAAACTGTAGCGGCAGCTGCTGCTTTAGACGGAGGAGGTGACCCAGGACAGCTCGAGGTTCCGCCACGAGTAGCAGGCCACAGGTGAGCTTCGATCGAACTTACTCCTTTAGCTCCTTTAGCAGGCTTTGGTGGCATTTTGGCGATCGAACAGGAGATATGCGTTGAATGTGTAAGTTGTCTATTGTTTGCGGTCAAAATCGGAAGAAAGTGCCAGGCATTAGTTGGAAAACAGGCCAGTTCCGCAGGAGCGCACCTGAACACAACTTATCCCACCGCCATTCAGCCGGAAGTCCTGACCCTGGATATTTGCAGTCCTGAACAGAGGAAATAAGATATCACAGTTGGCAAAAAGAACAAACATTTATTTTTAAACTTTACATGTATTAACAGTTGCACGTACAAATTATATTAGTCATTACACGTACATAATTTGTATTTCATTTTTAAGTTGTCCCATTTCTGTTTAGCCTGCAGAGGAATTACGCCAAATTTACACTACATGCGTTCCGGCTCCGCCCCGCTCCGCTCCGCAGGTCGCAGCTGAGCGTTTCAAGTCCAGTCTACACTACCTCCGCTCCGGTCCGCCTGGATGCGCCGTTCCGAGACGCATGCGCGGGAATTGCGAGATCGCGCAATAAATCAAGTGATAAATAAGGAAGTCAGAACAAAACAATTCATTCGGTGGAAGAAGGAGAACAACAGTAGAGACTGCCTCGCTGTTTGATTGTTTTTTGCATTGAGATATTTTCAGTCTGCCTTGATCTTCTCTCGTAAATGAGCGACAGGACATGGTTTGAGCGACAGGACGTGATTTATTACATTTCAGAATAAAATACTTTTTTTATTTATTTATTTCTTCTATTGCGTTTGTAGGCGTAGTCATAAATGATAGTTTGACAGCATTTTTGTACAAATAAATCCGTATAGAGCTAGGATTAGTCCGTCCGTGGTGATTTTATTTTGTAAATACGGATGTTGTGCTCGTTCCTTTTCCTGTTGGTGCGACGTAATCTTTAAAAGTTGACTCCGGCACAGCTCCAGCGTCCGGCAGAAATAGGATTGGTTCTAATTTTGACGGACTGCCTTCCGCTCGCCGCTGCTCGCCGTCACCGTGCGGAGCCAGTGTAAACGCTCTCATTGATTATAATGGGTGCGTATTTTCTGCGGAGATCGGACCGGAGCCGGAACGCATGTAGTGTAAATTGGGGGTTACCTTCCCCTTGCAGGCCCATCTTCTCCAAAATTACCCTAATAACATCAACATAAAATGAATGAAGAGGGGAAACATGGAAAATAATGTCTTAAACCCACATTTAAAAATCAGTTTTCACAACACAACACAAGAGATTGCAGGTTATGTTCAGTATGAAGGTTAGTGGAACTGTACTCGGAAGCATAAGATGAATAAATGGATTCATTCATGTACCTCCATGCCACAGCTGCAGATTGTTTTGCACTCATGAAAATGTGGCTGTTTTCATTCTGAAGCTTCAGTCTGCTCATTGCTCTCTAAAAATAAATAAAAAGAAACATTAGCGGCAAAAGTATGAAGGGACCCGCTGTACGATCTGATCTCCGACAAAAGAATAATACTGTACTAAAAAAACGTCTATGCAAATGTCTAAAGCCTATCATCTGCTTTAAATCATAACCACTTTAGGCTTTTAATTTATTTATCCCAGATTTTAGCATACTTACATTTCAAATTGTATTCTGTTGCTACTTTGTCCGACATTAAATCCAGAATTTTCTGAGACCGCAATGCATTTTGCGATAGGGTGGGCCGCAAAGGATACACGGGGTCTGGCCTTGAAATTTGGGGGAAAGTAGACCGTATTCGTTGGCCGCATTGAAGGAGTCTTCGAATTGGGACAGGCCTTGGCGCATGGCTGTGACGTCAACGGCCCTCAAATGCGGTCTTCGAACTATGCAGCCGTTGGATTGGGCCACAGTCAACAACGTCATGTATTTTCTTCGTTTTCTTCTCCTTTTGGTTTATGGGGGTTGGCAAAAGCCGTAGAACTGGTTGGTAGAGCGTGGATGTTAATCTGTCAAACGACCGACGGTGTTTTGATTTATCCGTCATCACGTAAAACAACCATTCAAATATAGAAAATATTAGGTTAACGCAATATCTGGTGTGTGTTTGTGTGTGTAACATTGTCTTTATTGTACATGTGTTTCAGTTGTTCCTGCCTCTGTTTAGAGCTGATTAAGAAGAAGAAGCTCCTCAAGACTGAAGGCCTGATGTTGACAAGCAGGACCCAGAGCCTCTTATCATAAAGTGGAAGAAAAGACCCTTAGACCAGTCTGGTGGGTGACCAACTTAATATGGAGGAGACCGATATCAGATTTTATGTCACTACAGTTTCTTTAAAGAGTGAGGAGATTTCAAAAAAACAACTTACCAGCAACCCAGATTTAAAGATTCACAAAGGCAGTTCCAGCTCTTCAAAGACTGACGTTAACGAGGACGATGAAGAGGATGGTGAAATGACCAATCCTGACTCTCTGCTAAAGAACTCAGACTCTGAATCAGAACGTGAAGACAGTATGAAAGACTGGAGGGAGAGCAGGGGTCCAGAATCAGAGGTAAAAACTGACAACAAATCTTTGAGCTGCTCTGAGTGTGGTAAGCAGTATGTCAGTAACCGGACTCTTCAAAGACACATGACAAGTCATTCAGAAGTGAAGTCTTCAAGATGTCTGCTTAGTAAGAAATGTGTTGGAAAGAAGAAAAATGTAGAGTCATGCAGGAAAGTCCAGGCAAGGCCAAAATCAATAAGCTGTGATGACTGTGGTAAAAGATTTACTTTCAAATCACATTTAAATACACACATGAGAGTCCACACAGGAGACAAGCCGTTTCCTTGTGAACTTTGTGGACAAAGATTTCGTTGGAAGGCAAATTTAAACAAACACACGCGAGTTCACACATTAGAAAAGCCATGTCCTTGTGATCTTTGTGGACATAGATTTAGTCATAAGACAAGTTTAAACAAACACATGAGAGTCCATACAGGAGACAAGCCGTTTCCTTGTGAACTTTGCGGACAAAGATTTAGTCAGAAGACACTTTTAAACACACACATGAGAGTCCACACAGGAGACAAGCCATTTCCTTGTGATCTTTGTGGACAAAGATTTAGTCAGAAGACGAACTTAAACTCACACATGAGAGTCCATACAGGAGACAAGCCATTTCCTTGTGATCTTTGCGGACATAGATTTAGTCATAAGGCAGATTTAAACAAACACATGAGAGTCCACACAGGAGACAAGCCATTTCCTTGCGAACTTTGTGTACAAAGATTTAGTCAGAAGGCAAGTTTAAACTCGCACATGAGAGTCCACAGAGGAGACAAGCCATTTCCTTGTGATCTTTGTGGACAAAGATTTAGTCATAAGACAAACTTAAACATACACATGAGAGTTCACACAGGAGACAAGCCGTTTCCTTGTGATCTTTGTGGACATAGATTTAGTCATAAGACAAGTTTAAACTCACACATGAGATTCCACACAGGAGACAAGCCGTTTCCATGTGATCTTTGTGGACAAAGATTTTGTCTGAAGACACTTTTAAACACACACATGAGAGTCCATACAGGAGACAAGCCATTTCCTTGTGATCTTTGTGGACAAAGATTTAGTCATAAGTCAAATTTAAACAGACACATGAGAGTCCACACAGGAGACAAGCCATTTCCTTGTGATCTTTGTCCACAAAGATTTAGTCATAAGACAAATTTAAACTCACACATGAGAGTCCATACAGGAGAAAAACCATTTGCTTGTGATCTTTGTGGACAAAGATTTAGTCAGAAGGCAAATTTAAACTCACACATGAGAGTCCACACAGGGGACAAGCCATTTCCTTGTGATCTTTGTGGACATAGATTTAGTCATAAGGCAGATTTAAACAAACACATGAGAGTCCACACAGGAGACAAGCCATTTCCTTGTGATCTTTGTGGACATAGATTTAGTCATAACGCAGATTTAAACAAACACATGAGGGTCCACACAGGAGACAAGCCATTTCCTTGTGAACTTTGTGGACAAAGATTTACTGATAAGACAAGTTTAAACAGACACATGAGAGTCCACACTGGAGTTGAACTTTCTACCAGAAAATATTAAAATAATTATTATAGGCCATGAGATGCAACTGGTGTTTTAACGCTCAAATAAAATTAATTTTAATTTTGTAAAATATATTCTGTAACAAGAAAGTTAATTCTCAATAGTCCAGGTATCAAATCCGCTCATTCTCAATCAGTTCATCTGGACAGTTTCTTTTTAGCAGAAACGTTTCACCCTCACTCCAGAGGGCTTCCTCAGTCAGAGTAGTCCAAAGCACACTGAAGTTAACCCACCAAGTAAGCAACTTATGTGGACCAACCAGTTTGCTGTAGCCAAGATGGTTTCTGGGGGCGTGTCCCTCGTCGACTCCTCCCAGGCAGGCAGACATGTCCAAAGTGGTTCAAGACAAGAAAGTTAATTCTCAATAGTCCAGGTATCAAATCCGCTCATTCTCAATCAGTTCATCTGGACAGTTTCTTTTTAGCAGAAACGTTTCACCCTCACTCCAGAGGGCTTCCTCAGTCAGAGTAGTCCAAAGCACACTGAAGTTAACCCACCAAGTAAGCAACTTATGTGGACCAACCAGTTTGCTGTAGCCAAGATGGTTTCTGGGGGTGTGTCCCTCGTCGACTCCTCCCAGGCAGGCAGACATGTCCAAAGTGGTTCAAGACAAGAAAGTTAATTCTCAATAGTCCAGGTATCAAATCCGCTCATTCTCAATCAGTTCATCTGGACAGTTTCTTTTTAGCAGAAACGTTTCACCCTCACTCCAGAGGGCTTCCTCAGTCAGAGTAGTCCAAAGCACACTGAAGTTAACCCACCAAGTAAGCAACTTATGTGGACCAACCAGTTTGCTGTAGCCAAGATGGTTTCTGGGGGTGTGTCCCTCGTCGACTCCTCCCAGGCAGGCAGACATGTCCAAAGTGGTTCAAGACAAGAAAGTTAATTCTCAATAGTCCAGGTATCAAATCCGCTCATTCTCAATCAGTTCATCTGGACAGTTTCTTTTTAGCAGAAACGTTTCACCCTCACTCCAGAGGGCTTCCTCAGTCAGAGTAGTCCAAAGCACACTGAAGTTAACCCACCAAGTAAGCAACTTATGTGGACCAACCAGTTTGCTGTAGCCAAGATGTTTCTGGGGGC
>JBBPBX010060996.1:0-10531 GCA_038048925.1 Garcialebias charrua
TTTTTGACTGCAGCCTTCCAAAGTCCAGGTGCTGTTCAGGTCCAAAATCGCCGAATCATATGAGGTTCCGAAGCTACGAACCCCCATCCGTGCCCTGATTAATGCCGGGCGGCTGTAAACGAGTTCCAAAGCGCACCGCAGGTCCGCGGTGGTCTACCGCCGCTCCCATTGTGCGGTTCAGTTCGTACAACAGCTGGGTTGAGGAGCTCACAGCCCGGATCAGAGATTCTTGCTGATCAGGAAGTTTGGCCAGCGCGCCGATAGCCGCCGCAGTCTTCCTAATCTTCCAGTAACAGACAGCTCCGCTCACGCCAAAAAACAGAGCAGCTGCCACCAATATCCCAATAATCCACAAATCTTCCACGTCTTCGACAGACAGGACGGTCAAACACATGGGTTGCCACTGTCCCCAGGAGTCCATCATGTATCCGACAGCGTGCGTGTCAGAGGGGCAGGCCGCTTCTCCTGGCCCGGTCCGCTTCGTGGAAAAAATCTTATCTATAGATGAAACAGCCCAATTTATTAACTCCATCGCAAATTGGTTCGAGTGAGCGCTGAAGAGTCACGGACGAGACAAAAAGCAAGCAGGGAGGAGGAAAACTTAGGGAGGGTAGGAGCAAAAAGATATGCGACTTGCTTTGCCGAGAGCCGGAAGAAGAATTTGAGTGTTGAGTCAAATGTTAGCACTTCTGCTGCGTTCTGGCTGTTCGTCTACACAAGAAGAGCGGTCCGTTCCTCTGATGTCGAAGCTTATTGAATCACGGTCTTAGAGTGGAGGTTTTACATGAACTCACACACGCGTGCTCCGGACAGCTACTTTTGCAATATTTGCGAAGTGTTTCTGCACGAGTAGATGAACGACAATGGAGAGTCCTCGGTCCAAAAGAACATTTGTGTCGACACCACTGTGGACGTAACTGCTTTCATGCTGGAGACTGAAGCGTCTGCGTCATTAAAAGACTTCACAGAAGATGTTGGAGTCAGTCTCCCCACCATCACATCTACATCTCCATATGCAGGAAGAGAGCCACCTGCGTCATGAAGAACCACACTCACCCAGCACACACACTTTTTCTCCTGCTCCCCTCAGGAAGGAGGTTGAGGAGCATTAAGTGTAGAACCACTAGACTGAGGAACAGCTTCTACCCTGAGGCTGTTAGACTCATGAATATCTAACCAGAATAATCACTGTGAAAAATCACATGTCTGTTTCATGTTGCTGCTGATCTGTTTCATGTTGCTGCTGATCTGTTTCATGTTGCTGCTGATCTGTTTCATGTTGCTGCTGATCTGTTTCATGTTGCTGCTGATCTGTTTCATGTTGCTGCTGATCTGTTTCATGTTGCTGCTGATCTGTTTCATGTTGCTGCTGATCTGTTTCATGTTGCTGCTGATCTGTTTCATGTTGCTGCTGATCTGTTTCATGTTGCTGCTGATCTGTTTCATGTTGCTGCTGATCTGTTTCATGTTGCTGCTGATCTGTTTCATGTTGCTGCTGATCTGTTTCATGTTGCTGCTGATCTGTTTCATGTTGCTGCTGATCTGTTTCATGTTGCTGCTGATCTGTTTCATGTTGCTGCTGATCTGTTTCATGTTGCTGCTGATCTGTTTCATGTTGCTGCTGATCTGTTTCATGTTGCTGCTGATCTGTTTCATGTTGCTGCTGATCTGTTTCATGTTGCTGCTGATCTGTTTCATGTTGCTGCTGATCTGTTTCATGTTGCTGCTGATCTGTTTCATGTTGCTGCTGATCTGTTTCATGTTGCTGCTGATCTGTTTCATGTTGCTGCTGATCTGTTTCATGTTGCTGCTGATCTGTTTCATGTTGCTGCTGATCTGTTTCATGTTGCTGCTGATCTGTTTCATGTTGCTGCTGATCTGTTTCATGTTGCTGCTGATCTGTTTCATGTTGCTGCTGATCTGTTTCATGTTGCTGCTGATCTGTTTCATGTTGCTGCTGATCTGTTTCATGTTGCTGCTGATCTGTTTCATGTTGCTGCTGATCTGTTTCATGTTGTTGCTGATCTGTTCCATGCTGTTGTGTTCATTCGTGCTCATCTGCTCACGCAGACTCATGTTCGTGCTGCTGTTCTTAGATGTTATTACCGTACTGTTTTTCTTTTACATTTTATTGTTGGATGTAACTAGGACCCTGTGTACAAACATACATAGTTTCGTTCCACCACATGTACCACATGAGATGTGTATGACAAATGAAACTCTAACTCTGATTAAAATACAAAAATCACAGCTAGTCAAATGGTACGTTAGCTTTCAGCGAAGCCTTTTGCTACTTTTGGCTTCTAGCCACTGATCTGCTACTTTTATCTTTAAACTAGGCTTTTGATATTTTTAGCTTCTAACTAGTTTTTTTTTTTTTTTGGTTTCATTAAGCTTTTGAATTTTAGCTGGCATTTAGTTGTTTCTACCTTTTCGCTTGCTGTTTGCTACTTTTAGCTTTTAGCTACTGGTCTGCTACTTGTAGCCATTAGCTAGCCATTAGTTATTTTTGCCTTTAGCTATTAATCTGCCACTTTTGTCTTCTATATTATTTAGCTTTTAATAATAATAATAATAATAATAATGTCACATTTTTGTCATCTGTGTATGTTCCCATACAAGACAAAATTTGACTCTGCATTTAACCCAATCACCACCAGGTGGGGCAGTGGGCAGCTATAGAAAGCACGCCCGGGAGCAATCCACAATATTCCTGAAGGTGGCACTGTATTTGCGATTATGGGACTTACTTCCGTTTGACCCCGGAAGTGCCTGTATTCCATAGGTGGAGTATGGATCGCGGGTGTTTTTGAAAGTTATTTTCATTCATTTTATCGGAGCAAACACAGCTTTTGTTTAAACGGAACGTTTACTGAAATGTCCTACCGGGGTTCAGGTACCTGCTGTGCTGTTCGCGGCTGCACCAACAACCGGACCAAGCTAAATCTTTGGCTAAAACAACAGTGTTTTCAACACGGACCCAAAACAAAGAAAGAGTGTTCCTGCATCCTTCTCTATGGCTGTGTCTGCGCGATCAGGTAACATCTGTAATTTCTTTTTATTCAGGGAGGGTTTATTAATGAGAGTTTTGGATGATTTACTGTCTTAAAATGATATATGTCAGGCGCGACCGGTACTTTTAGCCGAGATAGCTGCTAATAAACCTTAGCCGAGAGGCCGGAGCAAACGCGTTCGCTATTTATGTATTTTTAAATTATGTCAGCGCGATCAGGTCACATCTGTTATTTCTTTTTATTCGGGGAGGGATATTAATGAGAGTTTTGGAAGATTTACTGTCTTAAAACGATAGATCTCAGATGCGACCGGTATTTTTAGCCGGGATAGCAGCTAACAAACCTTAGCCGAGAGGCCGGAGCAAACGCGTTCGCTATTTATGTATTTTTAAATTATGTCAGCGCGATCAGGTCACATCTGTTATTTCTTTTTATTCGGGGAGGGATATTAATGAGAGTTTTGGAAGATTTACTGTCTTAAAACGATAGATCTCAGATGCGACCGGTATTTTTAGCCGAGATAGCTGCTAACAAACCTTAGCCGAGAGGCCGGAGCAAACGCGTTCGCTATTTATGTATTTTTAAATTATGTCAGCGCGATCAGGTCACATCTGTTATTTCTTTTTATTTGTCCCTCCTCTTTTAACAAAACGAGTGGTGTTCCCACATTTTTAATGAACTAAAACAACAAAGTTTGGACTGTCTTCAACTGTATTACTCGCATGTAAACAAACGGTGTTTCCGGTCAACCGGAAGTCGTGTGCACATTTCGCGCAAAGCATCATGGGGCGTAGGAATATTGTGGATACATAGTTCCCATGTGACGTCACATCTGTGTTACTTCCGGGTGGACCCTCATTTCGAAAGGCGGCGCGCTGCCTCTCGACATGAGGCTGACAGCGCAGTCTATGGATGTTCATTTTTCACGTTGTTTTTTTTTTTTGTTAATTTCTAATTAATTGCAATGGTTACTTCGTGTTGTGTCAGTGGGTGTTCCAGTCGGGTAGACGTTTGGGCAACGCGCAGGTTTCACTCAATCAAAAAAAAAAGTAAACATGAAGGATTTATCTCATCGTAGAAGCTCACAGCTGAGCAGCCTGCAGCCCCAACTCTGCTTGGATCTGCTCTGAAGACATCTGCTTTTGGCCGGTAAACAAAATATTCTACATAAATCATTTTGTGAAACAATGTTAGAGTACAACTGTCTGTGTGTTAGAGCTGTTTTTTTTTTTTTCATTAGCAATACCGTCTTGCATGCTGTGGTTAGCTTAGCATCTCGCTAACGCAACAATGGCCTCCTCACGGTCCAGCCGGTCCACCGGGACCGGCAGGGAGACCACCCCAGTGGGGAAAGGAGGACGGGAGCCAAGTCGTGCGGGCGACGCGTCGGTCCCATGGGACGTGCCCCCGCAACCGCGACGGTTCCACGCCGTCTGACCTGAGCTCGACGGACCCTCGGCTCCAGTGCTAACAACATGCTAACTTCCAACACGGTAACACTCAAAAGTGCTGGTTCTGGTCCGTGTTCAGCTTGGACTGTTTGTGCTGGCTGTGTGTTATTTTAGTTAAACCTTTATTTAGCTGGTTAGATATGATTGAGACAGTTTACACATCTTTTTTGGATTTAAAGCTGTGAAGCCGGTGTGCGCTCCTTGTAGTAATTAAATAATTAATGATATCAGAGTAACTTGTGACTAGTTGTCCGATTCGTCTGCCATGATTTCTTTCTCAAACTCATTTAACTCCGACCACTGCCATTTTCTCTTGTTCCTTGGTGAAGCTGTGGTAGCTCGTGTTTTTGTCCGTATAATTTGCTCTGGTTGTTCGTGTCTGAGCTCGACGGACCCTCCGCTCCAGTGCTAACTCTATGCTAACCTCCAACACGGTAACACTCAAAAGTGCTGGTTCTGGTCCGTGTTCAGCTTGGACTGTTTGTGCTGGCTGTGTGTTATTTTAGTTCAACCTTTTTTTAGCTGGTTAGATATGATTGAGACAGTTTACACATCTTTTTTGGATTTAAAGCTGTGAAGCTCTGTGCTGTGAAGCCGGTGTGCGCTCCTTGTAGTAATTAAATAATTAATGATATCGGAGTAACTACTTTGTGACAAGTTGTCTGATTCGTCTGCCATGATTTCTTTCTCAAACTCATTTAACTCCGACCATTTTGCTCTTGTTCCTTGGTGAAGCTGTGGTAGCTCGTGTTTTTGCTCTGGTTGTTCGCGTCTGCTTGTTCGACATCTTGCCTTTCATCTTGCCTTTCTGCCTTTAGATATGGTGCAAAACCGGTATTGCGCAATACTGGGGGTGTGTCTGGGAACTATGTATTGGGATGAGGTGTGCTGCTCAAACACACCACAAGTTATGCCGTGACTGGGGTTCGAACCTGGGTCCTTTGGGTCCCAAGTCAGTTTCCCTGCCACTACACCATCTTGGCCCCATACTAGTTTTTGCTAGCTTTAGTGGTTTGCTACTCATAGCTTTAGATAGCCTTTTGCTATTTTTAGCTACTGGTCTACTAAGTTTTTCTTTTAGATAGCCTTTTGATTATTATTATTATTTAGCTTTTAACTAGTTTTTGCTTCTTATACATTTTAGCTGGCATTTCGTTTTTAGCTTTTAAGCATTGTTTTGCCACTTTAAGCTTTTAGCTGCACTTTTGGTCCTTAAAACTTCCATCCATCCATCCATTTTCGTTCGCTTATTCGGGGTCGGGTCGCGGGGGTAGCAGCCTAAGTAGGGAGGCCCAGACTTCCCTCTCCCCAGCCACTTGGAGCAGCTCCTCTGGGGGAATCCCAAGGCGTTCCCAGGCCAGCCGAGAAACATAGTCCCTCCAGCGTGTCCTGGGTCTTCCTCTGGGTCTCCTCCCGGTGGGACATGCCCGGAACACCTCACCAGGGAGGCGTCCAGGAGGCATCCTAACCAGATGCCCGAGCCACCTCAACTGGCTCCTCTCGATGTGGAGAAGCAGCGGCTCTACTCCGAGTCCCTCCCGGATGACTGAGCTTCTCACCCTATCTCTAAGGGAGAGTCCAGACACCCTGCGGAGAAAACTCATTTCAGCCGCTTGTATCCGAGATCTCGTTCTTTCGGTCACAACCCAAAGCTCATGACCATAGATGAGGGTGGGAACGTAGATCGATCGGTAAATTGAGAGCTTTGCCTTTCGACTCAGCTCTCTCTTCACCACGACAGACCGGTACAGCGCCCGCTTCACTGCGGATGCTGCACCTATCCGCCTATCGATCTCACGCTCCAGTTTTCCCTCATTCGTGAACAAGACCCCGAGATACTTAAACTCCTCCACTTGGGGCAGGACCTCCTCCCCGACCTGGAGAGGGCACTCTACCCTTTTCCGGCTCAAGACCATGGCCTCGGATTTGGAGGAACTGATCCTCATCCCGGCCGCATCACACTCGGCTGCAAACCGCTCCAGCGAAAGCTGTAGATCACGACCTGATGAAGCCAATAGGACCACATCATCTGCAAAAAACAGAGAAGCGATTCTAAGGCCACCAAAACGGATCCTCTCAACACCTTGGCTGCGCCTAGAAATTCTGTCCATAAAAGTTATGAACAGAATCGGTGACAAAGGGCAACCTTGGCGGAGTCCAACTCTCACTGGAAACGAGCCTGACTTACTGCCGGCAATGCGGACCAAGCTCTGACACCGGTCGTACAGGGACCTAACAGCCCATATCAATGGGCCTGGTACCCCATACTCCCGGAGTACCCCCCACAGAACCCCCCGAGGGACGCGGTCGAATGCCTTTTCCAAGTCCACAAAGCACATGTAAACTGGTTGGGCAAACTCCCACGCGCCCTCCAGGACCCTGCTGAGGGTGTAGAGCTGGTCCAGTGTTCCACGACCAGCACGAAAACCACACTGCTCCTCCTGAATCCGAGGTTCGACTATCCGACGGACCCTCCTCTCCAGAACCCCTGAATAGACCTTACCAGGGAGGCTTAAGAGTGTGATCCCCCTATAGTTGGAACACACCCTACGGTCCCCCTTTTTGAATAGAGGAACCACCACCCCAGTCTGCCAATCCAAGGGAACTGCCCCCGATGTCCACGCAATATTGCAGAGTCGCGTAAGCCAACACAACCCCACAACATCCAGAGCCCTAAGGAACTCAGGGCGAATCTCATCCACCCCCGGAGCCCTGCCACCGCGGAGCTTTTTAACCACCTCGGTGACCTCAGCACCAGAGATTGGAGAGCCCGACCCAAAGTCCCCAGGCTCCGCTTCCTCAGTGGAAGACGTGCCAGTAGGATTGAGGAGGTCTTCGAAGTACTCCGCCCACCGACTCACAACATCCCGAGTTGAGGTCAACAGCACGCCATCCCCACCATAAATGGTGTTGGTCGCGTACCGCTTTCCCCCCCGAGACGCCGGATGGTGGACCAGAATCGCCTCGAAGCCGTACGGAAGTCATTCTCCATGGCCTCTCCAAACTCCTCCCACGCCCGAGTTTTTGCCTCAGCAACCACCCGAGCCGCATGCCGCTTGGACTGTCGGTACCTATCTGCTGCTTCCGGGGTCCCACAGGCCAAAAAGGCCCAATAGGACTCCTTCTTCAGCCTGACAGCATCCCTCACTGCCGGTGTCCACCACCGGGTTCGAGGGTTGCCACCACGACAGGCACCAACAACCTTGCGGCCACAACTCTGATAAGCTGCCTCGACAATAGAGGCGCGGAACATGGCCCACTCGGACTCAATGTCCCCCGCCTCCCTCGGAACGTGTTCAAAGCTCTCCCGGAGGTGGGAGTTAAAGCTCCGTCTTACGGGAGACTCTGCCAGACGTTCCCAGCAGACCCTCACAATACGTTTGGGTCTGCCAGGTCTGACCGGCATCCTCCCCCACCATCGGAGCCAACTCACCACCAGGTAGTGGTCAGTGGACAGCTCCGCCCCTCTCTTCACCCGAGTGTCCAGGACATGCGGCCGCAGATCAGATGAGACGACAACAAAGTCGATCATCGAACTGCGACCTAGGGTGTCCTGGTGCCAAGAGCACATATGTACACCCTTATGCCTGAACATGGTGTTCGTTATGGACAATCCATGACGAGCACAGAAGTCCAACAACAAAACACCACTCGGGTTCAGATCAGGGGGGCCGTTCCTCCCAACCACACCCCTCCAGGTCTCACTGTCATTGCCCACGTGAGCGTTGAAGTCCCCCAGCAGAACAAGGGAGTCCCCAGGAGGCGCACTCTCCAATACCCCCTCCAAGGACTCCAAAAAGGGTGGGTAATCTGCGCTGCCGTTTGGCGCATAGGCACAAACAACAGTCAGAGCCCGTCCCCCCACACGTAGGCGAAGGGAGGCTACCCTCTCGTTCACCGGGGTGAACCCCAACGTACAGGCACCAAGATGGGGGGCAACAAGTATGCCCACTCCTGCTCGGCGCCTCTCACCAGGGGCAACTCCAGAGTAGAAGAGTGTCCAACCCCTCTCAAGGAAACTGGTTCCAGAGCCAGAGCCATGTGTTGAGGTGAGTCCGACTATTTCTAGCCGGAACCTCTCAACCTCACACACCAGCTCAGGCTCCTTCCCCACCAGAGAGGTGACATTCCATGTCCCAATGGCCAGCTTCTGTAGCCGAGGATCAGGGTTGCCAGATCTCCAGACCGAAAGAAGCGATCAGCTCCTTCAAAACAAGCACAAACAAGCGACTCGCTCTTTCAAAAAAAGCACCCCATCCCATTGTGTAAAAAAAGGCAGTTTTAAACAGTAATAAACATATTTATTATGGCATTACATATAACCAGCAAAATTATACATTAAAGAACGTATTCAGTCTAAAAAATAAAAATACATTTTGCATTTTTCTCCCATCTGTGGTCGTGGTCGGATCCAGTCTTGAAGAGCACGCTCTTTCTCCCAATCTTTATTATATTTTTTTCCATATTTACCCCACTTAGAGCTCATATTAGCGTTGTCTTGTCTAGACATTTCACTAAATTCTTTAGTTTGTAGCAGGTCGCTTTTGTAAATGAGCCCTCGAGGCTCAATGAGGTTTACCTGACTAAATAAAGGTTGAATGAATGAATGGACAAAGAATAAATAACAATGTTGCATTCGCGTGTAGTCGGATGTCCCGTGAAGAAACACGGTTTTTAATTTTTGATTGATTGATTGATTGATGTTTATTCATTCATTTTAAAAGAACAATACAAGACAGTTTCATCAGATACAAGAATACAAGTAGGATAAAATGATAATTGAAAATGATAAATGATAATTTTAAACTCACTTTGAAAGTAATTTTCATTAATTTATCATTTTGTTTGCTAAAAACTAACATAGTTGAATGATACAAGATATATATGTTGTGTCACTATATGCTGCTCATGCTGACTCATCATTAATTGCTCGCGCTTATATAGTTTTACCGGCTCTGACTGTCGCTTGCGCCAACTGCACCTGAACGTAACATCCGCCTTGACGTAACATACGTGGAAGGGGGGCGTGACAAACTACCTACCACTCGCATTACTGCTCGACTGAAAAACAAGCACAAATAAGCGACTCAATGTCCGCGAGAAGCCCAAAAAACCGCCACAAGCGGCTGATCAAATTTGAAAGCGACTCCAGGGAAAAACAAGCCCAATGCCGCTTGAAATAAGCGGACTTGGCAACTATGCCGAGGATCAGACCGCCAGGGTCCCCGCCCTCGGCCACCACCCATCCCACATTGCACCCGACCCCTTTGGCCCCTCCCATAGGTGGTGAGCCCATGGGAAGGGGGACCCACGTCTCCTCTTCGGGCTGTGCCCGGCCGAGCTCCATGGGTGAAAGCCCGTCCACCAGGCGCTCGCCAACGTGCCCCACCTCCGGGCCTGGCTCCAGAGTGGGGCCCCGGTGACCCGCGTCCGGGCGAGGTAACATCCTCCTTAAACCATCCATCCTTAAAACTTTTAGCTAGTAAATTGTTACTTTTAGCTTTTTAAAATCTTTTTCCATTGTTTATCTATTGTTTCCTACTTGTAGCTAAACTCTTGCAGCTTTTTAGCTAGCATTTGGCTTGTTTCAGTGTAGTGTGCAGCTCAGCCTGTACAAGAGAAACCCAACCTGCTCGGTCCAAACCCTCGACATAAATAAATATATAGCCACAACGGGCCGGCCTGCTCAACGAGGCGTCTACATCTTTACATGTATGGTCCAAACCAAACAACGTTCGTGTCGACAGCTGGAGACTCGTTGAAACAAAACTCACAGCTGCTGACTGCAACTTCAACGTGTCCATCGTGCACAACAACACACGTGTAAACGTGTGACTTTCCCACACTCAACAAGTGAAAAACGTTTTCAGAGATTGTTCAGTGTAAACGGGAGGGCCGAGCAGAAACAACGATCTAAAGAAGAGTGGGACAAAATTCCTCCACAACAATGTGTGAGGCTGATGAGGTCAAACAGAAGAAGACTTCAAGCTGCCGCTGATAAAAGAGGTTCAATCAGTCACTGAACCCACTCAGGCCTTATCAGTTTTTATCTCTGGTCCTTAGGTT
>JBBPBX010060997.1:0-21259 GCA_038048925.1 Garcialebias charrua
TGAAAAAATGAATTTACATTTTAGAGAATGTGGTAAAACTCTACAAAGAAACAAAACGACTAGTTTCTCCCTTTTATAAATATTCTAACAGCACAGACCACAAGAAAAAGCCGGCCTTTTCTTTCTCCTTCAGGCTCTGACGCTGGATGCCTGTTCAGTCTCGGACATCTACCATTCCAGATGAAGGTTTTCAAACATCAATAGTTCACCTCATATTATGGTTTATAAACTACCTACCCCTGAACATTGCTGCAAGCTGAAATCCCAAACGTCTGAAAATCTTTAGTGAATTACTCACTCCTGTCAGAAAACACAGACTCCTTATACACCCCAGGTTGGCACAGTTTGCAAATCTGATTTAGCCTTTTTGTAAAACTCTAAATGCATTCTCATACAACAAAGCTCATGTTGCTCATTTTCAAATTCAATTCAATTAAAATACTTTATTAATTCCAAAGTGGAAATTAATTGTTATTGTTGCTCATCATCATCCTGGTTTCGTTAGAGTTGTTATAGATGCTGATGGCTGTAGGCAGGAAGGATCTCCTGCAGCGGTTCGTCCCACAGTGGATCTGAAGAAACTGGCTGCAGAGGCCGATCTGTCCACCTGGACATGGTGGGTCTCCTTGGTAGCAGGATCGCCTGAATGTTGAGCAGAACTCTTCACCGAGCAGCGGTCACTCCTCCCAGCAACTTGTTGAAAGACACTATTTCACCCATCTCTGATGCCGTATCATCAAGTTTTTAGTTTATAATTTATTTGTAACAGAATTTAACACAGACTCTTGTCACTTCTAAATCAAAACTTACTGAATAATTCAAGCTTTTAATTTAATTTGATTAATTTAATTATTTATTGTTGCTTCAGCTTAAGCTCAGTCTGTCAAAGAGGGTGGGCCAGATTTAATGCCTTTAGAATACTTTCTTGTGGGACAGATAAAATGGCAACAAGGGCCAGATTTGGCCTAGGAGGCTCGAGTTGCCTGTTGGGTTAATCTGTGACCAGCAGGTGGTGGTGTTGTACCAGGTGACAATTTGAAAACAACCTGCCACATCAGCACATTGTACAGATGTTTGGATCAAAATACACATGGGGGAAAAGATGCACAAGGCTCGTTGGTCTAGGGGTATGATTCTCGCTTAGGGTGCGAGAGGTCCCGGGTTCAAATCCCGGACGAGCCCATTTCTCTCTCCATGAGGCTCTGATCCAGAAAATCTCCTTGCTTTACATGTTTTAGAGGTTTGAGGTCTCCAACTGACTCTCAGCACAGACTGTAAGGTTCAAGTTATGTTTATATGTCATATGCAGCTTAACACAACAGTGCAATAAAATGTTCAGGATGAGAAGAACCGATTTGACTTGCTAATAGCAAAGAACAAACAAGAAATACTAAAACATGCAATAAGGGTACAAAACAAAATAACAAAAAGTGCAACAGTAAAAACGATATTTCCAAGGTCCCAAAGAGAAACAGTAAACAACAACATGGTAAAATATAATGATGCATTTGTATGAATAAGTATAAGCTTAAATGCACATGATATATGTTGCACATAACTAACATAAACTACACAGGTTGTGTGACAGATTATTGCACAGGCATTGAGTAACACTGAGAATGAAGTATGATGGTAAGGTAGTGACATACATCATACAGCCACATCGTGCAGTAGCAATAAAAATATTAGCTGTTGCAGCTAATATTAGAGATAATTAGGTGTCACAGGTATAGCTTGGTGCAATGTTATTGTCAGTTGTTCAGTAATGAACACAAAGTGAATGCTGTTACTGGTAATCTGTTCTGATAGCTATATTGATGAAAAGTCCTGTATCTGTTGAGCCATGTATGCCTACAGCTATAATCAGTGATGACTTCATGAGATTCGTTATAAATAAAATTATTTCAGTTAGAGTGAAAATTCACACCATCCTTCCCACTATTGCCTCTGATTCCCTGTCAGATGAGGCAGCTTCAGAAATGTTACCAGAACCTGATTCATGTTTGGACTGTTGCTGTCCTGTTGAGATCTCTGAAAAGTCAAAAATAATAACTTCATCCAAACCAGCCACATGTCTGCTAGATCCCATCCCAACCAGACTGTTTGAAGAGGTACTTCCCCTAACTAATATCCCCATTATGGATCTACTTAATTTGTTTTGAAGGAATGGTTACATACCACAGCTTTTTCAGGTTGCTATATTACCTATAATTAAGAAACCTGATCTTAGTTTAGGAATTCTAGCCAATTATAGACCTATATCTAATCTAACTTTCATCTACAAAATTATTGAGAAAATCATTGCAAATCAGTTGTGTGACCATCTGAACAGAAATAATCTGTTTGAGGAGTTTCAGTCAGGGTTTAGTGCTCATCGTAGCACAGAAACAACACTGTAAAAGATACTAATGATATTCTCATGGCCTCTGAAAATGAACTTGTGTCGATACTGGTCCTGTTAGACCTCAGTGCTGCCTTTGATACAGTTGATCGCAATATTCTATTACAGAAGCTTTAATATGATATGGGGATCACAGGAATGGCTCCAAAATACTTTAGAGCATACAAAGTATTTATTTGATAGATTTCAGTTTGCAAATGTAAATACTGAAACTTCTTCATACACCAAAGTTAGTCATGGAGTTCCTCTGGGTTTAGTGATTGGCCGAATATTTTTTACTTTACATGTGCTTCCATTAAGCAAAGTTATTAAACAGCATGGGATACATTTTCATTGTTATGATGATGATACACAGTTATATTTGTCCATGAAACCCAGTGAATCCAATCAGTTACTTAGAACACAAGTGTGTCTTGTTCTGGATGACCCTTAATTTTTTTCTTTTAAACTCAGTCAAGAAAGAGGTTGTGGCTTTTGGCCCTGAACATCTTAGGAATAAACTTTGCCCACCCACCGCGAGGATCTTCCATAGACCAATAAGCGCCAGTTGAGTTCATCTGTGACCAGCACGTGGTGCTGTTGGACCAGATAATACTGAGAACCTCCTGCCACATCAGCACATCCTATCGATGTTTGCAACAAATTACACATGCGAAGTAACAGCTTCTGTGGCTCGTTGGTCTAGGGGTATGATTCTCGCTTTGGGTGCGAGAGGTCCCGGGTTCAAATCCCGGACGAGCCCCTTTCTTTATCTCCCAGGCTCTGAACCAGAATCTCTCCCCCTTGGTTTACCTGACTCTGTCAAGAACCTGTTCCCTGTTTAGGGTTACCCCACTCCCCTGCAGATGCGCTCAGTCATTCTCTACAAAGGAGCTATTGAAAAAATGAATTTACATTTTAGAGAATGTGGTAAAACTCTACAAAGAAACAAAACGACTAGTTTCTCCCTTTTATAAATATTCTAACAGCACAGACCACAAGAAAAAGCCGGCCTTTTCTTTCTCCTTCAGGCTCTGACGCTGGATGCCTGTTCAGTCTCGGACATCTACCATTCCAGATGAAGGTTTTCAAACATCAATAGTTCACCTCATATTATGGTTTATAAACTACCTACCCCTGAACATTGCTGCAAGCTGAAATCCCAAACGTCTGAAAATCTTTAGTGAATTACTCACTCCTGTCAGAAAACACAGACTCCTTATACACCCCAGGTTGGCACAGTTTGCAAATCTGATTTAGCCTTTTTGTAAAACTCTAAATGCATTCTCATACAACAAAGCTCATGTTGCTCATTTTCAAATTCAATTCAATTAAAATACTTTATTAATTCCAAAGTGGAAATTAATTGTTATTGTTGCTCATCATCATCCTGGTTTCGTTAGAGTTGTTATAGATGCTGATGGCTGTAGGCAGGAAGGATCTCCTGCAGCGGTTCGTCCCACAGTGGATCTGAAGAAACTGGCTGCAGAGGCCGATCTGTCCACCTGGACATGGTGGGTCTCCTTGGTAGCAGGATCGCCTGAATGTTGAGCAGAACTCTTCACCGAGCAGCGGTCACTCCTCCCAGCAACTTGTTGAAAGACACTATTTCACCCATCTCTGATGCCGTATCATCAAGTTTTTAGTTTATAATTTATTTGTAACAGAATTTAACACAGACTCTTGTCACTTCTAAATCAAAACTTACTGAATAATTCAAGCTTTTAATTTAATTTGATTAATTTAATTATTTATTGTTGCTTCAGCTTAAGCTCAGTCTGTCAAAGAGGGTGGGCCAGATTTAATGCCTTTAGAATACTTTCTTGTGGGACAGATAAAATGGCAACAAGGGCCAGATTTGGCCTAGGAGGCTCGAGTTGCCTGTTGGGTTAATCTGTGACCAGCAGGTGGTGGTGTTGTACCAGGTGACAATTTGAAAACAACCTGCCACATCAGCACATTGTACAGATGTTTGGATCAAAATACACATGGGGGAAAAGATGCACAAGGCTCGTTGGTCTAGGGGTATGATTCTCGCTTAGGGTGCGAGAGGTCCCGGGTTCAAATCCCGGACGAGCCCATTTCTCTCTCCATGAGGCTCTGATCCAGAAAATCTCCTTGCTTTACATGTTTTAGAGGTTTGAGGTCTCCAACTGACTCTCAGCACAGACTGTAAGGTTCAAGTTATGTTTATATGTCATATGCAGCTTAACACAACAGTGCAATAAAATGTTCAGGATGAGAAGAACCGATTTGACTTGCTAATAGCAAAGAACAAACAAGAAATACTAAAACATGCAATAAGGGTACAAAACAAAATAACAAAAAGTGCAACAGTAAAAACGATATTTCCAAGGTCCCAAAGAGAAACAGTAAACAACAACATGGTAAAATATAATGATGCATTTGTATGAATAAGTATAAGCTTAAATGCACATGATATATGTTGCACATAACTAACATAAACTACACAGGTTGTGTGACAGATTATTGCACAGGCATTGAGTAACACTGAGAATGAAGTATGATGGTAAGGTAGTGACATACATCATACAGCCACATAGTGCAGTAGCAATAAAAATATTAGCTGTTGCAGCTAATATTAGAGATAATTAGGTGTCACAGGTATAGCTTGGTGCAATGCTATTGTCAGTTGTTCAGTAATGAACACAAAGTGAATGCTGTTACTGGTAATCTGTTCTGATAGCTATATTGATGAAAAGTCCTGTATCTGTTGAGCCATGTATGCCTACAGCTATAATCAGTGATGACTTCATGAGATTCGTTATAAATAAAATTATTTCAGTTAGAGTGAAAATTCACACCATCCTTCCCACTATTGCCTCTGATTCCCTGTCAGATGAGGCAGCTTCAGAAATGTTACCAGAACCTGATTCATGTTTGGACTGTTGCTGTCCTGTTGAGATCTCTGAAAAGTCAAAAATAATAACTTCATCCAAACCAGCCACATGTCTGCTAGATCCCATCCCAACCAGACTGTTTGAAGAGGTACTTCCCCTAACTAATATCCCCATTATGGATCTACTTAATTTGTTTTGAAGGAATGGTTACATACCACAGCTTTTTCAGGTTGCTATATTACCTATAATTAAGAAACCTGATCTTAGTTTAGGAATTCTAGCCAATTATAGACCTATATCTAATCTAACTTTCATCTACAAAATTATTGAGAAAATCATTGCAAATCAGTTGTGTGACCATCTGAACAGAAATAATCTGTTTGAGGAGTTTCAGTCAGGGTTTAGTGCTCATCGTAGCACAGAAACAACACTGTAAAAGATACTAATGATATTCTCATGGCCTCTGAAAATGAACTTGTGTCGATACTGGTCCTGTAAGACCTCAGTGCTGCCTTTGATACAGTTGATCGCAATATTCTATTACAGAAGCTTTAATATGATATGGGGATCACAGGAATGGCTCCAAAATACTTTAGAGCATACAAAGTATTTATTTGATAGATTTCAGTTTGCAAATGTAAATACTGAAACTTCTTCATACACCAAAGTTAGTCATGGAGTTCCTCTGGGTTTAGTGATTGGCCGAATATTTTTTACTTTACATGTGCTTCCATTAAGCAAAGTTATTAAACAGCATGGGATACATTTTCATTGTTATGATGATGATACACAGTTATATTTGTCCATGAAACCCAGTGAATCCAATCAGTTACTTAGAACACAAGTGTGTCTTGTTCTGGATGACCCTTAATTTTTTTCTTTTAAACTCAGTCAAGAAAGAGGTTGTGGCTTTTGGCCCTGAACATCTTAGGAATAAACTTTGCCCACCCACCGCGAGGATCTTCCATAGACCAATAAGCGCCAGTTGAGTTCATCTGTGACCAGCACGTGGTGCTGTTGGACCAGATAATACTGAGAACCTCCTGCCACATCAGCACATCCTATCGATGTTTGCAACAAATTACACATGCGAAGTAACAGCTTCTGTGGCTCGTTGGTCTAGGGGTATGATTCTCGCTTTGGGTGCGAGAGGTCCCGGGTTCAAATCCCGGACGAGCCCCTTTCTTTATCCCCCAGGCTCTGAACCAGAATCTCTCCCCCTTGGTTTACCTGACTCTGTCAAGAACCTGTACCCTGTTTAGGGTTACCCCACTCCCCTGCAGATGCGCTCAGTCATACTCTACAAAGGAGCTATTGAAAAAATGAATTTACATTTTAGAGAATGTGGTAAAACTCTACAAAGAAACAAAACGACTAGTTTCTCCCTTTTATAAATATTCTAACAGCACAGACCACAAGAAAAAGCCGGCCTTTTCTTTCTCCTTCAGGCTCTGACGCTGGATGCCTGTTCAGTCTCGGACATCTACCATTCCAGATGAAGGTTTTCAAACATCAATAGTTCACCTCATATTATGGTTTATAAACTACCTACCCCTGAACATTGCTGCAAGCTGAAATCCCAAACGTCTGAAAATCTTTAGTGAATTACTCACTCCTGTCAGAAAACACAGACTCCTTATACACCCCAGGTTGGCACAGTTTGCAAATCTGATTTAGCCTTTTTGTAAAACTCTAAATGCATTCTCATACAACAAAGCTCATGTTGCTCATTTTCAAATTCAATTCAATTAAAATACTTTATTAATTCCAAAGTGGAAATTAATTGTCATTGTTGCTCATCATCATCCTGGTTTCGTTAGAGTTGTTATAGATGCTGATGGCTGTAGGCAGGAAGGATCTCCTGCAGCGGTTCGTCCCACAGTGGATCTGAAGAAACTGGCTGCAGAGGCCGATCTGTCCACCTGGACATGGTGGGTCTCCTTGGTAGCAGGATCGCCTGAATGTTGAGCAGAACTCTTCACCGAGCAGCGGTCACTCCTCCCAGCAACTTGTTGAAAGACACTATTTCACCCATCTCTGATGCCGTATCATCAAGTTTTTAGTTTATAATTTATTTGTAACAGAATTTAACACAGACTCTTGTCACTTCTAAATCAAAACTTACTGAATAATTCAAGCTTTTAATTTAATTTGATTAATTTAATTATTTATTGTTGCTTCAGCTTAAGCTCAGTCTGTCAAAGAGGGTGGGCCAGATTTAATGCCTTTAGAATACTTTCTTGTGGGACAGATAAAATGGCAACAAGGGCCAGATTTGGCCTAGGAGGCTCGAGTTGCCTGTTGGGTTAATCTGTGACCAGCAGGTGGTGGTGTTGTACCAGGTGACAATTTGAAAACAACCTGCCACATCAGCACATTGTACAGATGTTTGGATCAAAATACACATGGGGGAAAAGATGCACAAGGCTCGTTGGTCTAGGGGTATGATTCTCGCTTAGGGTGCGAGAGGTCCCGGGTTCAAATCCCGGACGAGCCCATTTCTCTCTCCATGAGGCTCTGATCCAGAAAATCTCCTTGTTTTAGAGGTTTAGGTCTCCAACTGACTCTCAGCACAGACTGTAAGGTTCAAGTTATGTTTATATGTCATATGCAGCTTAACACAACAGTGCAATAAAATGTTCAGGATGAGAAGAACCGATTTGACTTGCTAATAGCAAAGAACAAACAAGAAATACTAAAACATGCAATAAGGGTACAAAACAAAATAACAAAAAGTGCAACAGTAAAAACGATATTTCCAAGGTCCCAAAGAGAAACAGTAAACAACAACATGGTAAAATATAATGATGCATTTGTATGAATAAGTATAAGCTTAAATGCACATGATATATGTTGCACATAACTAACATAAACTACACAGGTTGTGTGACAGATTATTGCACAGGCATTGAGTAACACTGAGAATGAAGTATGATGGTAAGGTAGTGACATACATCATACAGCCACATAGTGCAGTAGCAATAAAAATATTAGCTGTTGCAGCTAATATTAGAGATAATTAGGTGTCACAGGTATAGCTTGGTGCAATGCTATTGTCAGTTGTTCAGTAATGAACACAAAGTGAATGCTGTTACTGGTAATCTGTTCTGATAGCTATATTGATGAAAAGTCCTGTATCTGTTGAGCCATGTATGCCTACAGCTATAATCAGTGATGACTTCATGAGATTCGTTATAAATAAAATTATTTCAGTTAGAGTGAAAATTCACACCATCCTTCCCACTATTGCCTCTGATTCCCTGTCAGATGAGGCAGCTTCAGAAATGTTACCAGAACCTGATTCATGTTTGGACTGTTGCTGTCCTGTTGAGATCTCTGAAAAGTCAAAAATAATAACTTCATCCAAACCAGCCACATGTCTGCTAGATCCCATCCCAACCAGACTGTTTGAAGAGGTACTTCCCCTAACTAATATCCCCATTATGGATCTACTTAATTTGTTTTGAAGGAATGGTTACATACCACAGCTTTTTCAGGTTGCTATATTACCTATAATTAAGAAACCTGATCTTAGTTTAGGAATTCTAGCCAATTATAGACCTATATCTAATCTAACTTTCATCTACAAAATTATTGAGAAAATCATTGCAAATCAGTTGTGTGACCATCTGAACAGAAATAATCTGTTTGAGGAGTTTCAGTCAGGGTTTAGTGCTCATCGTAGCACAGAAACAACACTGTAAAAGATACTAATGATATTCTCATGGCCTCTGAAAATGAACTTGTGTCGATACTGGTCCTGTTAGACCTCAGTGCTGCCTTTGATACAGTTGATCGCAATATTCTATTACAGAAGCTTTAATATGATATGGGGATCACAGGAATGGCTCCAAAATACTTTAGAGCATACAAAGTATTTATTTGATAGATTTCAGTTTGCAAATGTAAATACTGAAACTTCTTCATACACCAAAGTTAGTCATGGAGTTCCTCTGGGTTTAGTGATTGGCCGAATATTTTTTACTTTACATGTGCTTCCATTAAGCAAAGTTATTAAACAGCATGGGATACATTTTCATTGTTATGATGATGATACACAGTTATATTTGTCCATGAAACCCAGTGAATCCAATCAGTTACTTAGAACACAAGTGTGTCTTGTTCTGGATGACCCTTAATTTTCTTCTTTTAAACTCAGACAAGAAAGAGGTTGTGGCTTTTGGCCCTGAACATCTTAGGAATAAACTTTGCCCACCCACCGCGAGGATCTTCCATAGACCAATAAGCGCCAGTTGAGTTCATCTGTGACCAGCACGTGGTGCTGTTGGACCAGATAATACTGAGAACCTCCTGCCACATCAGCACATCCTATCGATGTTTGCAACAAATTACACATGCGAAGTAACAGCTTCTGTGGCTCGTTGGTCTAGGGGTATGATTCTCGCTTTGGGTGCGAGAGGTCCCGGGTTCAAATCCCGGACGAGCCCCTTTCTTTATCCCCCAGGCTCTGAACCAGAATCTCTCCCCCTTGGTTTACCTGACTCTGTCAAGAACCTGTACCCTGTTTAGGGTTACCCCACTCCCCTGCAGATGCGCTCAGTCATACTCTACAAAGGAGCTATTGAAAAAATGAATTTACATTTTAGAGAATGTGGTAAAACTCTACAAAGAAACAAAACGACTAGTTTCTCCCTTTTATAAATATTCTAACAGCACAGACCACAAGAAAAAGCCGGCCTTTTCTTTCTCCTTCAGGCTCTGACGCTGGATGCCTGTTCAGTCTCGGACATCTACCATTCCAGATGAAGGTTTTCAAACATCAATAGTTCACCTCATATTATGGTTTATAAACTACCTACCCCTGAACATTGCTGCAAGCTGAAATCCCAAACGTCTGAAAATCTTTAGTGAATTACTCACTCCTGTCAGAAAACACAGACTCCTTATACACCCCAGGTTGGCACAGTTTGCAAATCTGATTTAGCCTTTTTGTAAAACTCTAAATGCATTCTCATACAACAAAGCTCATGTTGCTCATTTTCAAATTCAATTCAATTAAAATACTTTATTAATTCCAAAGTGGAAATTAATTGTCATTGTTGCTCATCATCATCCTGGTTTCGTTAGAGTTGTTATAGATGCTGATGGCTGTAGGCAGGAAGGATCTCCTGCAGCGGTTCGTCCCACAGTGGATCTGAAGAAACTGGCTGCAGAGGCCGATCTGTCCACCTGGACATGGTGGGTCTCCTTGGTAGCAGGATCGCCTGAATGTTGAGCAGAACTCTTCACCGAGCAGCGGTCACTCCTCCCAGCAACTTGTTGAAAGACACTATTTCACCCATCTCTGATGCCGTATCATCAAGTTTTTAGTTTATAATTTATTTGTAACAGAATTTAACACAGACTCTTGTCACTTCTAAATCAAAACTTACTGAATAATTCAAGCTTTTAATTTAATTTGATTAATTTAATTATTTATTGTTGCTTCAGCTTAAGCTCAGTCTGTCAAAGAGGGTGGGCCAGATTTAATGCCTTTAGAATACTTTCTTGTGGGACAGATAAAATGGCAACAAGGGCCAGATTTGGCCTAGGAGGCTCGAGTTGCCTGTTGGGTTAATCTGTGACCAGCAGGTGGTGGTGTTGTACCAGGTGACAATTTGAAAACAACCTGCCACATCAGCACATTGTACAGATGTTTGGATCAAAATACACATGGGGGAAAAGATGCACAAGGCTCGTTGGTCTAGGGGTATGATTCTCGCTTAGGGTGCGAGAGGTCCCGGGTTCAAATCCCGGACGAGCCCATTTCTCTCTCCATGAGGCTCTGATCCAGAAAATCTCCTTGCTTTACATGTTTTAGAGGTTTGAGGTCTCCAACTGACTCTCAGCACAGACTGTAAGGTTCAAGTTATGTTTATATGTCATATGCAGCTTAACACAACAGTGCAATAAAATGTTCAGGATGAGAAGAACCGATTTGACTTGCTAATAGCAAAGAACAAACAAGAAATACTAAAACATGCAATAAGGGTACAAAACAAAATAACAAAAAGTGCAACAGTAAAAACGATATTTCCAAGGTCCCAAAGAGAAACAGTAAACAACAACATGGTAAAATATAATGATGCATTTGTATGAATAAGTATAAGCTTAAATGCACATGATATATGTTGCACATAACTAACATAAACTACACAGGTTGTGTGACAGATTATTGCACAGGCATTGAGTAACACTGAGAATGAAGTATGATGGTAAGGTAGTGGCATACATCATACAGCCACATAGTGCAGTAGCAATAAAAATATTAGCTGTTGCAGCTAATATTAGAGATAATTAGGTGTCACAGGTATAGCTTGGTGCAATGCTATTGTCAGTTGTTCAGTAATGAACACAAAGTGAATGCTGTTACTGGTAATCTGTTCTGATAGCTATATTGATGAAAAGTCCTGTATCTGTTGAGCCATGTATGCCTACAGCTATAATCAGTGATGACTTCATGAGATTCGTTATAAATAAAATTATTTCAGTTAGAGTGAAAATTCACACCATCCTTCCCACTATTGCCTCTGATTCCCTGTCAGATGAGGCAGCTTCAGAAATGTTACCAGAACCTGATTCATGTTTGGACTGTTGCTGTCCTGTTGAGATCTCTGAAAAGTCAAAAATAATAACTTCATCCAAACCAGCCACATGTCTGCTAGATCCCATCCCAACCAGACTGTTTGAAGAGGTACTTCCCCTAACTAATATCCCCATTATGGATCTACTTAATTTGTTTTGAAGGAATGGTTACATTCCTTAGGCTGCTGCCCCCGCGACCCGACCCCGGATAAGCGGAAGAAAATGGATGGATGGATGGATGGAATGGTTACATACCACAGCTTTTTCAGGTTGCTATATTACCTATAATTAAGAAACCTGATCTTAGTTTAGGAATTCTAGCCAATTATAGACCTATATCTAATCTAACTTTCATCTACAAAATTATTGAGAAAATCATTGCAAATCAGTTGTGTGACCATCTGAACAGAAATAATCTGTTTGAGGAGTTTCAGTCAGGGTTTAGTGCTCATCGTAGCACAGAAACAACACTGTAAAAGATACTAATGATATTCTCATGGCCTCTGAAAATGAACTTGTGTCGATACTGGTCCTGTTAGACCTCAGTGCTGCCTTTGATACAGTTGATCGCAATATTCTATTACAGAAGCTTTAATATGATATGGGGATCACAGGAATGGCTCCAAAATACTTTAGAGCATACAAAGTATTTATTTGATAGATTTCAGTTTGCAAATGTAAATACTGAAACTTCTTCATACACCAAAGTTAGTCATGGAGTTCCTCTGGGTTTAGTGATTGGCCGAATATTTTTTACTTTACATGTGCTTCCATTAAGCAAAGTTATTAAACAGCATGGGATACATTTTCATTGTTATGATGATGATACACAGTTATATTTGTCCATGAAACCCAGTGAATCCAATCAGTTACTTAGAACACAAGTGTGTCTTGTTCTGGATGACCCTTAATTTTTTTCTTTTAAACTCAGTCAAGAAAGAGGTTGTGGCTTTTGGCCCTGAACATCTTAGGAATAAACTTTGCCCACCCACCGCGAGGATCTTCCATAGACCAATAAGCGCCAGTTGAGTTCATCTGTGACCAGCACGTGGTGCTGTTGGACCAGATAATACTGAGAACCTCCTGCCACATCAGCACATCCTATCGATGTTTGTAACAAATTACACATGCGAAGTAACAGCTTCTGTGGCTCGTTGGTCTAGGGGTATGATTCTCGCTTTGGGTGCGAGAGGTCCCGGGTTCAAATCCCGGACGAGCCCCTTTCTTTATCCCCCAGGCTCTGAACCAGAATCTCTCCCCCTTGGTTTACCTGACTCTGTCAAGAACCTGTACCCTGTTTAGGGTTACCCCACTCCCCTGCAGATGCGCTCAGTCATACTCTACAAAGGAGCTATTGAAAAAATGAATTTATATTTTAGAGAATGTGGTAAAACTCTACAAAGAAACAAAACGACTAGTTTCTCCCTTTTATAAATATTCTAACAGCACAGACCACAAGAAAAAGCCGGCCTTTTCTTTCTCCTTCAGGCTCTGACGCTGGATGCCTGTTCAGTCTCGGACATCTACCATTCCAGATGAAGGTTTTCAAACATCAATAGTTCACCTCATATTATGGTTTATAAACTACCTACCCCTGAACATTGCTGCAAGCTGAAATCCCAAACGTCTGAAAATCTTTAGTGAATTACTCACTCCTGTCAGAAAACACAGACTCCTTATACACCCCAGGTTGGCACAGTTTGCAAATCTGATTTAGCCTTTTTGTAAAACTCTAAATGCATTCTCATACAACAAAGCTCATGTTGCTCATTTTCAAATTCAATTCAATTAAAATACTTTATTAATTCCAAAGTGGAAATTAATTGTTATTGTTGCTCATCATCATCCTGGTTTCGTTAGAGTTGTTATAGATGCTGATGGCTGTAGGCAGGAAGGATCTCCTGCAGCGGTTCGTCCCACAGTGGATCTGAAGAAACTGGCTGCAGAGGCCGATCTGTCCACCTGGACATGGTGGGTCTCCTTGGTAGCAGGATCGCCTGAATGTTGAGCAGAACTCTTCACCGAGCAGCGGTCACTCCTCCCAGCAACTTGTTGAAAGACACTATTTCACCCATCTCTGATGCCGTATCATCAAGTTTTTAGTTTATAATTTATTTGTAACAGAATTTAACACAGACTCTTGTCACTTCTAAATCAAAACTTACTGAATAATTCAAGCTTTTAATTTAATTTGATTAATTTAATTATTTATTGTTGCTTCAGCTTAAGCTCAGTCTGTCAAAGAGGGTGGGCCAGATTTAATGCCTTTAGAATACTTTCTTGTGGGACAGATAAAATGGCAACAAGGGCCAGATTTGGCCTAGGAGGCTCGAGTTGCCTGTTGGGTTAATCTGTGACCAGCAGGTGGTGGTGTTGTACCAGGTGACAATTTGAAAACAACCTGCCACATCAGCACATTGTACAGATGTTTGGATCAAAATACACATGGGGGAAAAGATGCACAAGGCTCGTTGGTCTAGGGGTATGATTCTCGCTTAGGGTGCGAGAGGTCCCGGGTTCAAATCCCGGACGAGCCCATTTCTCTCTCCATGAGGCTCTGATCCAGAAAATCTCCTTGCTTTACATGTTTTAGAGGTTTGAGGTCTCCAACTGACTCTCAGCACAGACTGTAAGGTTCAAGTTATGTTTATATGTCATATGCAGCTTAACACAACAGTGCAATAAAATGTTCAGGATGAGAAGAACCGATTTGACTTGCTAATAGCAAAGAACAAACAAGAAATACTAAAACATGCAATAAGGGTACAAAACAAAATAACAAAAAGTGCAACAGTAAAAACGATATTTCCAAGGTCCCAAAGAGAAACAGTAAACAACAACATGGTAAAATATAATGATGCATTTGTATGAATAAGTATAAGCTTAAATGCACATGATATATGTTGCACATAACTAACATAAACTACACAGGTTGTGTGACAGATTATTGCACAGGCATTGAGTAACACTGAGAATGAAGTATGATGGTAAGGTAGTGGCATACATCATACAGCCACATAGTGCAGTAGCAATAAAAATATTAGCTGTTGCAGCTAATATTAGAGATAATTAGGTGTCACAGGTATAGCTTGGTGCAATGCTATTGTCAGTTGTTCAGTAATGAACACAAAGTGAATGCTGTTACTGGTAATCTGTTCTGATAGCTATATTGATGAAAAGTCCTGTATCTGTTGAGCCATGTATGCCTACAGCTATAATCAGTGATGACTTCATGAGATTCGTTATAAATAAAATTATTTCAGTTAGAGTGAAAATTCACACCATCCTTCCCACTATTGCCTCTGATTCCCTGTCAGATGAGGCAGCTTCAGAAATGTTACCAGAACCTGATTCATGTTTGGACTGTTGCTGTCCTGTTGAGATCTCTGAAAAGTCAAAAATAATAACTTCATCCAAACCAGCCACATGTCTGCTAGATCCCATCCCAACCAGACTGTTTGAAGAGGTACTTCCCCTAACTAATATCCCCATTATGGATCTACTTAATTTGTTTTGAAGGAATGGTTACATACCACAGCTTTTTCAGGTTGCTATATTACCTATAATTAAGAAACCTGATCTTAGTTTAGGAATTCTAGCCAATTATAGACCTATATCTAATCTAACTTTCATCTACAAAATTATTGAGAAAATCATTGCAAATCAGTTGTGTGACCATCTGAACAGAAATAATCTGTTTGAGGAGTTTCAGTCAGGGTTTAGTGCTCATCGTAGCACAGAAACAACACTGTAAAAGATACTAATGATATTCTCATGGCCTCTGAAAATGAACTTGTGTCGATACTGGTCCTGTTAGACCTCAGTGCTGCCTTTGATACAGTTGATCGCAATATTCTATTACAGAAGCTTTAATATGATATGGGGATCACAGGAATGGCTCCAAAATACTTTAGAGCATACAAAGTATTTATTTGATAGATTTCAGTTTGCAAATGTAAATACTGAAACTTCTTCATACACCAAAGTTAGTCATGGAGTTCCTCTGGGTTTAGTGATTGGCCGAATATTTTTTACTTTACATGTGCTTCCATTAAGCAAAGTTATTAAACAGCATGGGATACATTTTCATTGTTATGATGATGATACACAGTTATATTTGTCCATGAAACCCAGTGAATCCAATCAGTTACTTAGAACACAAGTGTGTCTTGTTCTGGATGACCCTTAATTTTTTTCTTTTAAACTCAGTCAAGAAAGAGGTTGTGGCTTTTGGCCCTGAACATCTTAGGAATAAACTTTGCCCACCCACCGCGAGGATCTTCCATAGACCAATAAGCGCCAGTTGAGTTCATCTGTGACCAGCACGTGGTGCTGTTGGACCAGATAATACTGAGAACCTCCTGCCACATCAGCACATCCTATCGATGTTTGTAACAAATTACACATGCGAAGTAACAGCTTCTGTGGCTCGTTGGTCTAGGGGTATGATTCTCGCTTTGGGTGCGAGAGGTCCCGGGTTCAAATCCCGGACGAGCCCCTTTCTTTATCCCCCAGGCTCTGAACCAGAATCTCTCCCCCTTGGTTTACCTGACTCTGTCAAGAACCTGTACCCTGTTTAGGGTTACCCCACTCCCCTGCAGATGCGCTCAGTCATACTCTACAAAGGAGCTATTGAAAAAATGAATTTATATTTTAGAGAATGTGGTAAAACTCTACAAAGAAACAAAACGACTAGTTTCTCCCTTTTATAAATATTCTAACAGCACAGACCACAAGAAAAAGCCGGCCTTTTCTTTCTCCTTCAGGCTCTGACGCTGGATGCCTGTTCAGTCTCGGACATCTACCATTCCAGATGAAGGTTTTCAAACATCAATAGTTCACCTCATATTATGGTTTATAAACTACCTACCCCTGAACATTGCTGCAAGCTGAAATCCCAAACGTCTGAAAATCTTTAGTGAATTACTCACTCCTGTCAGAAAACACAGACTCCTTATACACCCCAGGTTGGCACAGTTTGCAAATCTGATTTAGCCTTTTTGTAAAACTCTAAATGCATTCTCATACAACAAAGCTCATGTTGCTCATTTTCAAATTCAATTCAATTAAAATACTTTATTAATTCCAAAGTGGAAATTAATTGTCATTGTTGCTCATCATCATCCTGGTTTCGTTAGAGTTGTTATAGATGCTGATGGCTGTAGGCAGGAAGGATCTCCTGCAGCGGTTCGTCCCACAGTGGATCTGAAGAAACTGGCTGCAGAGGCCGATCTGTCCACCTGGACATGGTGGGTCTCCTTGGTAGCAGGATCGCCTGAATGTTGAGCAGAACTCTTCACCGAGCAGCGGTCACTCCTCCCAGCAACTTGTTGAAAGACACTATTTCACCCATCTCTGATGCCGTATCATCAAGTTTTTAGTTTATAATTTATTTGTAACAGAATTTAACACAGACTCTTGTCACTTCTAAATCAAAACTTACTGAATAATTCAAGCTTTTAATTTAATTTGATTAATTTAATTCTTTATTGTTGCTTCAGCTTAAGCTCAGTCTGTCAAAGAGGGTGGGCCAGATTTAATGCCTTTAGAATACTTTCTTGTGGGACAGATAAAATGGCAACAAGGGCCAGATTTGGCCTAGGAGGCTCGAGTTGCCTGTTGGGTTAATCTGTGACCAGCAGGTGGTGGTGTTGTACCAGGTGACAATTTGAAAACAACCTGCCACATCAGCACATTGTACAGATGTTTGGATCAAAATACACATGGGGGAAAAGATGCACAAGGCTCGTTGGTCTAGGGGTATGATTCTCGCTTAGGGTGCGAGAGGTCCCGGGTTCAAATCCCGGACGAGCCCATTTCTCTCTCCATGAGGCTCTGATCCAGAAAATCTCCTTGCTTTACATGTTTTAGAGGTTTGAGGTCTCCAACTGACTCTCAGCACAGACTGTAAGGTTCAAGTTATGTTTATATGTCATATGCAGCTTAACACAACAGTGCAATAAAATGTTCAGGATGAGAAGAACCGATTTGACTTGCTAATAGCAAAGAACAAACAAGAAATACTAAAACATGCAATAAGGGTACAAAACAAAATAACAAAAAGTGCAACAGTAAAAACGATATTTCCAAGGTCCCAAAGAGAAACAGTAAACAACAACATGGTAAAATATAATGATGCATTTGTATGAATAAGTATAAGCTTAAATGCACATGATATATGTTGCACATAACTAACATAAACTACACAGGTTGTGTGACAGATTATTGCACAGGCATTGAGTAACACTGAGAATGAAGTATGATGGTAAGGTAGTGACATACATCATACAGCCACATCGTGCAGTAGCAATAAAAATATTAGCTGTTGCAGCTAATATTAGAGATAATTAGGTGTCACAGGTATAGCTTGGTGCAATGTTATTGTCAGTTGTTCAGTAATGAACACAAAGTGAATGCTGTTACTGGTAATCTGTTCTGATAGCTATATTGATGAAAAGTCCTGTATCTGTTGAGCCATGTATGCCTACAGCTATAATCAGTGATGACTTCATGAGATTCGTTATAAATAAAATTATTTCAGTTAGAGTGAAAATTCACACCATCCTTCCCACTATTGCCTCTGATTCCCTGTCAGATGAGGCAGCTTCAGAAATGTTACCAGAACCTGATTCATGTTTGGACTGTTGCTGTCCTGTTGAGATCTCTGAAAAGTCAAAAATAATAACTTCATCCAAACCAGCCACATGTCTGCTAGATCCCATCCCAACCAGACTGTTTGAAGAGGTACTTCCCCTAACTAATATCCCCATTATGGATCTACTTAATTTGTTTTGAAGGAATGGTTACATACCACAGCTTTTTCAGGTTGCTATATTACCTATAATTAAGAAACCTGATCTTAGTTTAGGAATTCTAGCCAATTATAGACCTATATCTAATCTAACTTTCATCTACAAAATTATTGAGAAAATCATTGCAAATCAGTTGTGTGACCATCTGAACAGAAATAATCTGTTTGAGGAGTTTCAGTCAGGGTTTAGTGCTCATCGTAGCACAGAAACAACACTGTAAAAGATACTAATGATATTCTCATGGCCTCTGAAAATGAACTTGTGTCGATACTGGTCCTGTTAGACCTCAGTGCTGCCTTTGATACAGTTGATCGCAATATTCTATTACAGAAGCTTTAATATGATATGGGGATCACAGGAATGGCTCCAAAATACTTTAGAGCATACAAAGTATTTATTTGATAGATTTCAGTTTGCAAATGTAAATACTGAAACTTCTTCATACACCAAAGTTAGTCATGGAGTTCCTCTGGGTTTAGTGATTGGCCGAATATTTTTTACTTTACATGTGCTTCCATTAAGCAAAGTTATTAAACAGCATGGGATACATTTTCATTGTTATGATGATGATACACAGTTATATTTGTCCATGAAACCCAGTGAATCCAATCAGTTACTTAGAACACAAGTGTGTCTTGTTCTGGATGACCCTTAATTTTTTTCTTTTAAACTCAGTCAAGAAAGAGGTTGTGGCTTTTGGCCCTGAACATCTTAGGAATAAACTTTGCCCACCCACCGCGAGGATCTTCCATAGACCAATAAGCGCCAGTTGAGTTCATCTGTGACCAGCACGTGGTGCTGTTGGACCAGATAATACTGAGAACCTCCTGCCACATCAGCACATCCTATCGATGTTTGTAACAAATTACACATGCGAAGTAACAGCTTCTGTGGCTCGTTGGTCTAGGGGTATGATTCTCGCTTTGGGTGCGAGAGGTCCCGGGTTCAAATCCCGGACGAGCCCCTTTCTTTATCCCCCAGGCTCTGAACCAGAATCTCTCCCCCTTGGTTTACCTGACTCTGTCAAGAACCTGTACCCTGTTTAGGGTTACCCCACTCCCCTGCAGATGCGCTCAGTCATACTCTACAAAGGAGCTATTGAAAAAATGAATTTATATTTTAGAGAATGTGGTAAAACTCTACAAAGAAACAAAACGACTAGTTTCTCCCTTTTATAAATATTCTAACAGCACAGACCACAAGAAAAAGCCGGCCTTTTCTTTCTCCTTCAGGCTCTGACGCTGGATGCCTGTTCAGTCTCGGACATCTACCATTCCAGATGAAGGTTTTCAAACATCAATAGTTCACCTCATATTATGGTTTATAAACTACCTACCCCTGAACATTGCTGCAAGCTGAAATCCCAAACGTCTGAAAATCTTTAGTGAATTACTCACTCCTGTCAGAAAACACAGACTCCTTATACACCCCAGGTTGGCACAGTTTGCAAATCTGATTTAGCCTTTTTGTAAAACTCTAAATGCATTCTCATACAACAAAGCTCATGTTGCTCATTTTCAAATTCAATTCAATTAAAATACTTTATTAATTCCAAAGTGGAAATTAATTGTCATTGTTGCTCATCATCATCCTGGTTTCGTTAGAGTTGTTATAGATGCTGATGGCTGTAGGCAGGAAGGATCTCCTGCAGCGGTTCGTCCCACAGTGGATCTGAAGAAACTGGCTGCAGAGGCCGATCTGTCCACCTGGACATGGTGGGTCTCCTTGGTAGCAGGATCGCCTGAATGTTGAGCAGAACTCTTCACCGAGCAGCGGTCACTCCTCCCAGCAACTTGTTGAAAGACACTATTTCACCCATCTCTGATGCCGTATCATCAAGTTTTTAGTTTATAATTTATTTGTAACAGAATTTAACACAGACTCTTGTCACTTCTAAATCAAAACTTACTGAATAATTCAAGCTTTTAATTTAATTTGATTAATTTAATTCTTTATTGTTGCTTCAGCTTAAGCTCAGTCTGTCAAAGAGGGTGGGCCAGATTTAATGCCTTTAGAATACTTTCTTGTGGGACAGATAAAATGGCAACAAGGGCCAGATTTGGCCTAGGAGGCTCGAGTTGCCTGTTGGGTTAATCTGTGACCAGCAGGTGGTGGTGTTGTACCAGGTGACAATTTGAAAACAACCTGCCACATCAGCACATTGTACAGATGTTTGGATCAAAATACACATGGGGGAAAAGATGCACAAGGCTCGTTGGTCTAGGGGTATGATTCTCGCTTAGGGTGCGAGAGGTCCCGGGTTCAAATCCCGGACGAGCCCATTTCTCTCTCCATGAGGCTCTGATCCAGAAAATCTCCTTGCTTTACATGTTTTAGAGGTTGAGGTCTCCAACTGACTCTCAGCACAGACTGTAAGGTTCAAGTTATGTTTATATGTCATATGCAGCTTAACACAACAGTGCAATAAAATGTTCAGGATGAGAAGAACCGATTTGACTTGCTAATAGCAAAGAACAAACAAGAAATACTAAAACATGCAATAAGGGTACAAAACAAAATAACAAAAAGTGCAACAGTAAAAACGATATTTCCAAGGTCCCAAAGAGAAACAGTAAACAACAACATGGTAAAATATAATGATGCATTTGTATGAATAAGTA
>JBBPBX010060998.1:0-16527 GCA_038048925.1 Garcialebias charrua
AACCACGATTGCCACGACTTCTGCCGACGAAAGCGAGTATCACCGACACCGACAAGGTAAACACGTGTGGAGTCCAGCTTGGACTTGCGGGACCGACGACTCGTCAGTCTAAAGCTGATCACAGCTCTTTACCAGAACCAAGGCGGACGTCTTAAGGTAAAGGAGCCGCTGTTTGCTTGCTGGAGGTGTGATGATATCTTAGCTGGACGCGTACGGAAGAGTGTCATCTGGTTTCATAAATGCAAGATAAACTTCCTCTCTTAACCTCCCAATTCTTCTTAAATCTTTCCTCCTATTCTTTTCCCTCTCAATCTAAGCTGGAAACTATTTTAAGCTGAAGAGCCCACAGACTAAATATGTTAACATCCAATATTGAAGTCTGTTGTGTTAAATTTAAGTGTGCTGACGTATTTAAATTGAAAGAAAGTGAAATCATGTCAATCAAGTGTAATGGTGTTAATTTAGTTGATTCATTTTAAATAAATGATAGTGTCTCTTTGACATATCAAGCTAAGTTAACGTGTCCATTGTCACTCTATAGCTCTGTTTATTTATCCATCATAGAGATCACAGATATATTGGGTAAACTGAAAAAGAAAAGAATCCGTGAAATTACTATTCAATCTGAATAAGTAAGTTAATTAAGGATAAAGAGGTCAGCTTAATACTGACCCCTGTTAAAATCCTTTAGTTACATCTGGGTGGCACTATATGTGTTTAAAGACACAATATACTATCTCCCTCATGTTTCTTACACGGTCTTTAAAAGAGAGCTGCGAATCGACCAGGATACCCAAATACTTATAGGAATCAACAAACTCAATATGGACACCATTTGTAAATGTAAATGTCACATTTTTGTCATCTGTGTATGTTTCCCATACAAGACTAAATTTGTCTCTGCATTTAACCCAACCACCACCAGGTGGTGCAGTGGGCAGCCATAGAATTTGAGGATAAAATCAGAGGAAGAATTGCTGGGACCGACTTCCTACTTGAAAAAAGCATCCCTTTGGTTTTATCAGCATTTAGGACGAGTTTGAGACGGAACAAATCTGACTGGATGATGTCAAAAGCAGATCGCAAACTGTTTTTCCTCGACAGTAAACAACTGTATCATCAGCATAGGAATGTAAGGATGCATCAGGGATTCTCAGACCTACATTAGCTATGTAGATTGTAAAGAGGGTTGGTCCTAAGACTGAGCCTTGTGGTACACCATTTTTAACTGTTAAATAATTGGAAGAAGTACCGTTATGTTGAACACATTGCCTCCGATTGGAAAGATAATTAGAAAACCAACCAATGGTGTGATCTGAGAAAAAACGATTTCTGAGAGCTTATGACATAAGATGTTATGATCCACAGTGTCAAAAGCTTTAGACAGGTCTAAGAAAAGTGCAGCACAATAATCCGTAGCATCCAATGCTTCAATGTCTTTAAGAACCTTCAGTGAAGCAGTCGTAGTGCTTCTGAAACCAGATTGATGGAGAGGTAAGATGTTAAATGAGTCCAGATAATTTTTGATTTGAGAGTTTATCAATTTTTCTAGAACCTTGTCTAAAATGCAGAGTTTAGAGATTGGTCAATAGTTTTTTTAGTGAGGTGGGGTCACCACCCTTCAGCAACGGAAGAACAAAGGCTGTTTTCCAAGCATCCGGAATGGAGTTTTGGCTTATGGACAGATTAAAGATGTGGGTCACAGGGACTGTGATGATATGAGCAGCCAAGCTTAAGAAATAAGGTGGAAGTTCATCTGGACCTGCAGATTTTTTAGGATCAAGATCTTTTAACAGTTTATTTACCTCACTGACTGAAAACGGAGAATGGAGAAAAAGAGAAGGTGTGGTTAACTGAGGATCAGGGGTGCCGTATGGGGGGTAAAAGTTGGTATAATTCCAAGGGCCCTTGACTGACAGGGGCCCCAGATTGGCCTTATTTTATTTTATTTTTCATGATGTGGTGGGACCCTGATAATAATACATTAATGGTAGTAGCTTTGTTTTTACTTGTTTTAACAGTAAAGCTTAAATATTATCTCTCCCAGACCAAAAAGCAAACATCCTCATATTTAACAAACACCCCCCTGTATCTGCATGAAATGGTATGTTCTAGCTGCTTTAGCTCACTTGACGCTGCTTTGCAGTCAGAGGATGACAGAGTAAAGGCTGAAATATACCTGAGCGTCCTCCCTTACGCCACTCTACGCGCGCATTTTGTGCGCATGCGTTTCGCTGATATAGCTTCAGAAGCTACGCTTTTCAAATGCTCGCGTTTTCGCTCCAAATTCTTGTTGTTTCGCTCCAAATCCTGGTTGTCATGTGAGCAGCAGCAGCTGCCCCGTCTGCAGCTGCGAGCAGAGGGGGACAAACTGAGGTCGCTGATTGGTCACTTGCTGACACGCCTACTGAAATGATGACAGCTCATGAGACACGCGCTGGCTTTGGTCCAGAGGAGCAGATGTTCGCTTCGCTGCTCCCGCGGCGGTCTTTTATCACTTTATATGTTAATATAAACTTCTAAAAAATAAAAACAGGGAGCGCTATTCCAGCAACCCACAGTCCACCAGGAAATATTTAAAACATCGCGCTGCCAGGTAGGACATGAATTCATTCATTTCATTCATCGAGTGAACGGAGGAAGAAGCGATTACTTGACTTTAGGCAAAAAAACAAAAGAAAAGGCCCGATCAGCGATAAAGAAGAGGAATTTAATTCATTTGTGTAACATACAAAACAGTCCGGCGCCGGGGAAAGTTTATGGTCAGACACCGCGCAAGCGTGCGCGGTCGTAAAAAAAAAAGCTTTGCGCGTTCGTGCCCTGAGGGGCTGCGCGGGGCTACGCTTTTGCCTCAGCGTACGTACGTCGTACAGAGGCGTATAGAGAGTACGCTCAGGTATATTTCAGCCTTAACAACAAACATGCTGCCCAGAAAAATCGTAAAATCAGGCTGTCAAAAAAGGAAAGAGAAAAAAGAAAAGGAAGACAGACAAAGGAAAGGGTGTCGATTTGTAACACAGTTTTTCCCCAAGAGAGGTGGGTAGAGATGTGCGTGATTATCAACCTGTTCGCTAGCTTAGCCTCCATTTCACGATGGCATATTATGCCATCAGTTTGAGTGTGCAGTATGTTACCACTGATTTGAGAGCAGATATATGAACTAACAATAATTTGAAGCGTGTTTGCGTTCAGAACACATGCGCACGCCACGCTTGCTCGTCGTGTCTCTGCCGGCGGGGCTCCTCGTTTTTTTTATTTTTATTTTTTAATCTTGCTTTAAATAGTGAATTGCATACTCTATGCAGACGGTTGCATGTACAATTCACTAACAGTAAATATTGTGCTAGTACCAGTATTGGACCAAAGGAAGCAAGCCTTTAATGTTATTTATGTAAAACTTTTGCTGGATCAGTTAGATTCTAGAGATGTGGCAAAAGCAGCTGTGCAGGGGGGCCCAATTGGATTTTTTGTCATGGGGCCCAATATTCCTGGCGGCCCCCCTGCTGAGGATTGACTTGTAGGAGGGATTTGATTTGTAGAAGTTTGCTTTTTAGATGAAGTGGATGATTTTCCATTTGTAACTGTATCAAATAATGAACTAGAAGCAACAAAATGTTTGTTGAAACATTTCAGGATCTCATTCTTGTTTGACACAGGAACAGAGTAAACGAGAAGTTGTGATGGGAGGTCAGATGATTGGGGGATGCCTGAGAGAGATTTGACGGTTTTCCAGAAATTTTTTGGGTCGTTTAGATTTTTGGAGGTCTGAGATAAGAAATAATTACGTTTTGCAGCTTTGATGGCAGTTGTGCATTTATTCCTCAGCTGCCGAAAATTCAACCAATCAGTGTCTGTGTCTGATTTTCTTGCTGCAGCCCAAAGATGGGCTGTAGCATATATCTCTGATATGGTTTTGGACGGGCGATGTGCTCCCTATTGCATAAGCAATACTGAAGAATGACTGCTATCATTAACAATACAGGGAAGCTTTTTAGTTATCTTGCTTTGCTAGCAAAGACGTTAGCTAGCAACTAGCTAATAGCGCAACAACAACAGCCTACTTACTAATGTCTGTATGATAAAAATACTGAATCGGTAGATAAGAACAGTTTTTCCTCACCTGGCTGTCTCCTCCCGCTCAGTAGTTCTTCAGAGAAAGGCAGACGCAGAGGCCTGTCAGTGTCTCTTGTATTTCATTACCTCTCTGCTTAAACCTTTACTTTGTGCTGAAGCAGAAACAATACAACGTTTTCCGTTATCTGACAAGCAGCAAGTCTACTCCACTTTATTTACCCAAAACTTGTTTTTTATTCAACAAAAACTGTTCTGTAATCTGGAAATTTCGCTATGTTGATCTCCGCAGTTATCCGCCTTATCTTACTGTGCGAGAGGCAATTAGGTCCTGCGTCACGGGTAAAAGGTCAAAGGTAACCAGAGGGCTTATTATGTTGTTTTCAGTGGTGGGATGCAACTAAGTACAAATACTTTGTTACTGTACTTAAGTACATTTTTCATGTATCTGTACTTTACTTAAGTAGAATTAAATGGGGTGCAACAAGTATGCCCACTCCTGCTCGGCGCCTCTCACCAGGGGCAACTCCAGAGTGGAAGATTGTCCGACCCCTCTCAAGGAAACTGGTTCCAGAGCCATGCGTTGAGGTGAGTCCAACTAGTTCTAGCCTGAACCTCTCAACCTCACACACCAGCTCAGGCTCTTTCCCCACCAGAGAGGTGACATTCCACGTCCCAATAGCCAGCTTCTGCAGCCGAGGATCAGACAGCCAGAGTCCCCGCCCTCGGCCACCACCCATCCCACATTGCACCTGACCCCTTTGGCCCCTCTCACAGGTGGTGAGCCCATGGGAAGGGGGACCCATGTCTCCTCTTCGGGTTGTGACTCCATGGGTAAAAGCCCAGCCACCAGGCGCTCGCCAATGTGCCCCACCTCCAGGCCCAGCTCCAGAGTGTGGCCCCGGTGACTCGCGTCTGGGCGAGGGAACATCGATTCCATTAGTTTTACTCATCATTGGGGTCTTTGGGTTGCACTTTGTCTAGTCCCTCACCTAGGACCTGTCTGCCTTGGGTGACCCTACTATGGGGCATGAAGCCCCTGACAGCATAGCTCCTAGGATCATTGGGACACCCAAACCCCTCCACCACAGTAAGGTGGCAACCCAGGGAGGAGATTTATTTAAAAACAGATTTCAGATTAATTTTAGTTCAACCTGCAGTTAATGAGTGTCTTTTCTGTTTAGCCTAAAATGTTCTTTGGACTTTGGACAGTTTTTGTTGTTTTCGGAGCTCTTCTTCTGAGCAGTCTCCGTTTCCCTCCATAGCTACAAACTTACCGTAAAAATTGGCGCTTAACACGCTCCTGTGTATAACACGCTTTGTCCAATTATTGTCAATAAATTGGAAAAATCCATAAATAACACGCTTCGGCGTATAACACACATCTATTATGCGTCACCGCTACGCGACGCGTCAGCGCCTCATTTGCCCTGCTGAAAATGGCGGCCACAGAAACGAGCCAGCACGAAGGACTTTACAAGATAACACGGTAAAAACTAATGTTTCTTTGCTGAGAAAAAATATATTTCTAAGCTGACATTATAGCACAAGTGTTCCTGAGCTTAACCGTTACTTACCTGTAATCAATTCACAAAATGTTCAAATCAGCTGGATTTAAAAAAGTAGTTAGCCATTTGCATGTGCGCGGGTGGGACGGCTTTATTTCTTTAAATTTAGCTAAATAAACGCTTTAAAATATATATTTCTTAGCTGAATTTATAGCACAAGGGTTCCTGAGCTTAACCGTTCCTTAATCAATTCACGAAATGGTCAAATCTGCTAGATTATAAATTGTTTCGGTTTGACTTCTTCCAAAACAGTCTCGTGCGCTACTGAAATAAATTATAAAAAATTGAATTTTATCTCAAATGTCTTATACAGCTAACAATTTGTAAATGACCACCAAATAATTACGCTCTATAAGTTTCAAGAAAATCCGTGGTGTGGTTTATGAGTTATCTTGCTAAAAAAAACTGCTAACAACACAGCTAACAACATCTACATCCAGAGCAGGAGGCGGGCAGCGACAGAGTCAGTCCGACCAGAGGAGGCTTTTTTCGGACACATGAGCTAGAAACGGTCTGGAAGTGGCCCCCTAGCGGACAAAAGTGGTACTGCACCATTTTTTGCCCAAAATGAAAAACGGCGATATCACAGCCAAAAATGTGTCTAAAAATATGCGAAACTATAACAAATTCTATTTTTATTTTGCAGAAAAGAGCGGTGAGAATTATTGCTAGAAAGCCTTATCGTCATCCATCAAATGTATTATTTAAACAACTCAAATTATTGAAATTTCATGAATTGGTAGATTATAATATTGTTATAAATTCCCCAGTATCTATGCATTGTTTTTGTTCAGGCATATTGTTAGACAGCTAATACGTATTTTTTATGTTAGACAGCTAATTCGTATTTTTACGTCAGGCATCTTGTTAGACAGCTAAGGGGTCCTTGGGGATAAATACTGTAGAGCTGAGAAAGCCGTTGGTTTTATAGCCGTTGATGTTTTCTATCGTTGATGCCTGTCTGCGTTTGTGACAAAGGTGAGCTTAATGCACTTTAATGAGCGCTAATTTCTTCTTTTCATATATAAATGGGGTGGCGATTTTGGCGCAAATATGAGACAGCCCAAAGAAATGTTTATTTCATGTTTAAGGTTCTGTCTTGTTGTAATATTAAGGGTAAGCTAAGCTATTTGTTAGCATGTTCTCATTTTAGCCGTTTTCTGTTATTTCAGATACCAGACAGACAGAAAAAGGGACAGTTAATGCCAGTTACTTTCAGTTAGGAAGAATTTACAGCTCAGAAAAGGAAACTGCATGCTGTAAACGAACTGGTCAGTTAATTAAACTCCAAGAAAAACACCATCTTGCTGTGTCAGGACTCACTCTCTGATCGGAGTGTCTGTGTGGATGAAGTGCTCCAGCTAAACTCCTCAAAAATCATCATACAGTCCTAACTCTCCACAACATATGGTCCTTCTGAGCCGGATTACTTCACTCATATCAGCAAAATGGACACATCAAGATTAACAGAACGGCCACGGCAGCTACCAGCTCACCTCCAGGACTACCAAGTTCCTCAGTCACTAATGTCTTATGCTGCCCCTCATCAGGATGACAAACTAGGTGCCAGTGCACAGCAGCTGCAGTCACTCAGCCTGCAGACCAAGTCTGCTATTCAGCATGACCAGCTACTTTCACTCGGGCTCTCACGGTGTCATTTCCCAGCGGCGGCAGTCGATAAGGCAAGCCAGTACAACACAGTACTACAAGCCAATACCCAGCCTGGCTCACGAGTGGGGTGTGAAAGGACCCCATCTCCTGCCCTAAGTGAATGCAGCCTGCAAAGTTATCCCAGCACAGATGACTGCTCAAGTGAACATTCTCTAGCATCCCAACAAGCAACATCTTTTAAGTTGAGTCTTCGGCCAGACAGTACAACCTGGTCTCTTCCAGTTACATTAACATCTGCATCACAGTTTGGAGCTGACATCAGGCAACCACTCTCCACTACAATGAGCATGTTACAACCCACAATATCTACGTCATACCAACCAGCCTATCAAATAATGAATCCCGTGACTACAGCTGTAAATGCTCAACAATACCAGCCCAATTATACAGGTCCAGCCCATACAGAATACCAGCCACATCCAGCTGTGTCAACACCAGCACGTCAACCCCTGGCTCCAGCAACACCACGTCATGTGCTGCAACCCACATCACTATCAAACAATATCATGCTTCAGTGCCAGAACCTCTACACCCCTATGGCAGTGCCACCGCCTGTGTATCAACCCACACAAGGTAACACCACACAGCCTGTGTACCAAACTGCACAGCCGGTGTATCAGCCCACACAAGTTAATGCTGCACAGCCTATGTATCAGCATACACAAGTCATCAATGCACCTCCTATGCACCAGCCCCCACCGTTTAGTACTACGCAGCCCATCTTGCAGCCGCCAGGTTATCAGCCAGGTCCATCTCCACAACCTGTTCTCCAGTTTCAACCTCCTGCAGTACAGACGGTCTACCAGCCAGTGCCTGTCATGGTAGGGCCAGCTCCCCATGGTTACAGTTCTTTCCTGCCACAGTACACCATGCCACAGTCCACATACAGTTTCCAGCCGCCGAAGCAGCCTGTTCCTGTACCTGAACTGCCCAAGCTGGTTCATGATAGTGAGAGAGAATTTACTGACCTTAAGATGGCACTAGACCACCTGCTCGACCCCCATACAGAGCTGTCAGAGCACTACAAATACCGTGTACTTATGGAGCGTCTAGTCCTGGAGGAGGCCAAGCTGATTGCTCAGTCTTGCAGACATTATACCCAACCTTACACAGTTGCTATGGAGGCACTACAGAGGCAATATGGACAACCACATCAGCTAGCACAGAGTGAGATTGCTACTATCCTAAACGCCCCTGATGTAAGATCTGGGGACACAAAAGGTTTCCAGAGCTTTGCCCTCAGTGTTGACCTGCTAGTAGGAATGCTCACTTCATTAGAGGGACCAAATGGTACAGAAACAATGTCAACTGGTCACGTCGACAGACTGTTGAGTAAGCTTCCCAGGTACCTGAGAGACAGTTTTGTAGAGCACCTCCAGACACAAGGTCGTTTTAACACAAGTCAACTCAACCCCTACAACCTCAGAGACCTTGCCAGCTGGCTCAAAGTAAAGGCAGAAGCTCAAAGACTCTCTGCAAAAATGGCACAGCGCCACCGCCCTGAAGAGCCACCTGCCTCCAGGAGAGAAAGACACGCTCCAGCTCCAAAGCCTCGAGCACAATCTGTTTCTGTCTATCACGGCTCTGATGAACCCAAAGCTGATAACAGTTTTCCTGCAGAGGCAGCCCACTCTGATCCCAAGTCACAAAGATTTAAGAAGCTGTGTCTCTTCTGTAAGAGCACAGAGCACTATCTATCCCAATGCTCTGTTATTGTACAGCATTCACCAGAAGAAGTCAGGAGATGGCTTGAACGTGGTAAGCGCTGTTATAATTGTGGGAGGACCGACCACCAACCTGAAGCCTGCACTTTAAAGAAACCATGCAGTGAGTGTCAGGAGATTCATCTGAGAGTTCTACATGATGTTGCCAAGTCAGACTCGCGTGTCTACCTCATCACACCACGCGACCAAGTCACGTTCGGCACCTCTAAGCGAGGAGGAAAAGTGTATCTCAAGGTGGTGCCCATCCTAATAACTCACGGCCGGAGGTCACTGAAGACCTATGCCATCTTGGATGATGGGGCTGAAAGGACAATAATCCTACCAGCAGCTGCCCAACGTCTAGGCCTTAAAGGTAAAGCAGAGACCCTCACTCTACGCACCATTCACCAAGACGTGGCCCATCTGGCTGGTGAGTCTGTTTCTTTCCATGTTGCCCCACTAGGGCACTCTAAGGAGCGCCACCACATTAAAAATGCCTATACAGCAGGCCAGCTAGCTTTAGCAGAACAATCATACCCTACAACTGCATTACAGAGACGTTACCGCCATCTACAGGGTCTTCCAATCCCTGACTTTAGTGAAGTGCAGCCGTTACTATTAATTGGTGCTGACTGCACACACTTAATCACAGCAAAGGAGCCAGTGAGATTTGGTCCAAAGGGCAGCCCAACAGCAATCCACACAAGCCTTGGTTGGGCACTTCAGGGTCCAGACAGTATGGATTCTACTGCTGCTTCCTGTTATCTCACGACTGCTTCCTGTTATCTCACGACCAACCCAGCTACCAGAGCTGCTGCCCTCCAAGCACCACTGAGGGTACACTCTCCAGTTCCAGCAGCACCTCAGCAAGCCAGCCAGTCAGAGCAGGAGCTCTCAGAGATGAAGGGTCTCCTACAAAGTGCTGAGGAACAGAACACTGAACTCACTGAGCAGCTGAATAATGCTAATGCCACGGTTGAACAGTATCGATCTGTGGTACTGACTCTGGAAGATAGCCTGAAGAAAGAGAAAGAGTTACGTTCTCTAGAGGTCAGACTGAAGGAGTCAGAGGAGGTGCAGAGGCAGCTGAAAAAAAGGTTTTTAGAGTTGGAGAAGATGGAGCTGCAGGAAAAGGAGGAGAGAAGGAAGGCTGTGGACACAGTGGAGAAACAAGTCTGTGAGCTGCAGCGGAGTCTGAAGGCCAGCCAGGCAGAGCAGCAAGAACAACTGAAGAAGTTGGAGACGATCACTTCTCTGCAAGAAACCAACAAGATGCTGAAAGTGGACAGGGATAAACTGGGACAGGAGCTTCAGCAGGCTCAGGCTAAAGTGAAGAAGCTCCAATCAGATATCAACCCATTGCACAACTCTCTGTCTGTACTGTCAGAGAAAAATGGCTCCCTGCAGGCTGATAAGAGGCTGCTTGAAGAAGACCTCAAACAACTTGTTAGCCAGCAGAAAGATGGGGATCTTGAGGAAAAGCAGAAACTCGCAGCTGAAAGAGAGACTCAGCCCAAGCGCATAGCACAGCTAGCTGAAGAAACAGGCGAGCTGAAGACTGAGCTGACCAGATCCAACGCCAAGCCCTTAGGCTATGTTTCATCAGACATAGCTGATCCTGATCCAGTGATGCCAAACATGTTGTTGATGGGGCGGCGGGACGCCTCCTTACCCCAGCGTCTTACGCTCCTGACACCGTCACAAGAAGACTTTGGCGCCACTGTCAGATGATGGTGGACCACTCCTGGGTGCAGTTCCTGCGGCATCACCTTCCGTCCTTGCCAGTTCAGCAGAAGTGGAGGCGGCCTACTGATGACCTCACGCAGAGCACGATCGTCATGATCGTTGATCCCCAGCTTCAGAGAGCACAGTGGCCCATCGGGGAGGTTGTCAAGGTGATCGAGAGTGCAGACGGTCGGATCCGGTCAGCTGAGGTTCGGACTGGAGAGAAGACCTACCTGCGGTCGGTACCACGTATGGTCCAGCTTCCGGCCATTCCACCTGATGATGGACAAAATACGGGACTCCACTTCATCTTAGGGAATTTAATAGACTTTACATAATAGCTAGGCTATTCTGGGGGCGGCTGTTATAAATTCCCCAGTATCTATGCATTGTTTTTGTTCAGGCATATTGTTAGACAGCTAATACGTATTTTTTACGTTAGACAGCTAATTCGTATTTTTACGTCAGGCATCTTGTTAGACAGCTAAGGGGTCCTTGGGGATAAATACTGTAGAGCTGAGAAAGCCGTTGGTTTTATAGCCGTTGATGTTTTCTATCGTTGATGCCTGTCTGCGTTTGTGACAAAGGTGAGCTTAATGCACTTTAATGAGCGCTAATTTCTTCTTTTCATATATAAATGGGGTGGCGATTTTGGCGCAAATATGAGACAGCCCAAAGAAATGTTTATTTCATGTTTAAGGTTCTGTCTTGTTGTAATATTAAGGGTAAGCTAAGCTATTTGTTAGCATGTTCTCATTTTAGCCGTTTTCTGTTATTTCAGATACCAGACAGACAGAAAAAGGGACAGTTAATGCCAGTTACTTTCAGTTAGGAAGAATTTACAGCTCAGAAAAGGAAACTGCATGCTGTAAACGAACTGGTCAGTTAATTAAACTCCAAGAAAAACACCATCTTGCTGTGTCAGGACTCACTCTCTGATCGGAGTGTCTGTGTGGATGAAGTGCTCCAGCTAAACTCCTCAAAAATCATCATACAGTCCTAACTCTCCACAACAAATATTTTGTTAGTAATGCATAAGGCTCATAAGAATGTGCTACCTACAAATGTTCAAATGTTTTTCATAAAGAGAGAAAGCCGTTACAGTTTAAAAGGAACTGAAATGTTTGTTAAACCTAGATATAGGACTAGTTTGAAGGGACGTTTTATTTCGAATAAGGGAGTGGAATTGTGGAATGTTTTGGAAAAAGATGTTAAAGATGTAAACTCTGTGATGAAATTCAAAAAAATTGTCAAGTCTAAACTACTAGCAAAATACTAAAGCTTCAAGTAATGCATCCTAATCTATTTGTTGATTATTGAGTGTGAAATGTTACTAAATTGATCTGTTGTTTTTGGTAGTTAATTGTTTGAATGGATTGTTTGTAAATTGTTTGTTTTGTTTTTTGTGGTAAAAAAGGGGCAGACAAAATAAGAAAATTTTCTTCTTTCTGCCACCTTTCAGTTTATGTATTTTGATTTTTTTTCTCTCATATTTATGAAATGGTTTTTTTCCATTATCTTTTATGTTGTTTTTCTTAAATATGTAAAATGAATAAAACTTTAATAAAAAAATAAAAAAAAGAATCCGTAAATAACACGCTTCGGCGTATAACATGCAGGACATTCAAATGAGTAAAAAAAACGTGTTATACGCCGATTTTTATGGTAACACAAACGCGTTAGCAGAAGTGCTAGCGTTGTGCAACACAAAAGCCTTCTGGCTAGACCACAATGCTCTGAATAATTTAACAAAACTTCAACAATTACTGTGCAAGGGGTGGGTAGACCTTGGACAGGTCTCCAGTCCATCACAGGGACACATAGAGAAAAACAACCATTCAATCTCTCTCAAACCTAGGGACAATTAATCTAACATGTACCGTATTTTCTGGAATATAGGTTGCAGCTTTTTACCATTTTTGCATGCCCTGCAACCTATATTTAGGTGCGACCTATTTATGGCTTTTTATCACTGAAAAGCGGAAATGCTCTGTATGGGTGCGCGCTTGGTGTTATTTACGTTCTAAAATAAGCTGATTTGTAATCATTTATTAACAAAAATTAAACGGAGACACTAACATATATATTCAGCTAACAATTTTTTTTAGGTGTTTCTGTACGGTAGTTAAATTTTAATGAAACGCAGGGTTTCCGCCCGCTGCGCGCGCACGTAATGTTTCATCAGTCGTAGCGAAACAAATTTTAAAATCCAGCTCATTTCACAATTACGTTCATTTATTAAGGAAAAGTTCAGCTCAGACACATATTTGCTATAATTTTTATCAAACAAATAATTGTTTTTAAGTGTTAATCTTCTTAAAAGCCTTGCTGTGCGCTCCTGTGGCAGACATTTGCAGCAGAGCTAAACACGGTCCACATTTACGTAGGTGCGACCCGTAAATGGATTTTTCCAATTTTTTGGCAATAATTGGACAATGCGACCTATATTCCGGAAAATACGGTATGTTTTTGGTCTGTGGGAAGAAACCGGAGTGACTGGAGAAAACTAACGCATGCACGGAGGGAACATGCAAACTCCACCCAGAAAGGTCCCTGGACTGGAATTTGAACCGGGGACCTGCTCGTTGAGAGGCAGCAGCTTTACCAGTTGTGCCACCGTGCTGCCCACCTGTGTGTTCCTCTCATTCCAATTGAACTGATCCATTATGAATCATTTTGAAATCAACACATGATTAAAGTGCAGTTTCTTTATTGTCACAATTTTTTTTCTGTTTTCACCTCCAGAGATTAGAGAGGATCAACAGGAACCAGAACTCCCACAGATTAAAGAGGAACTGGTGGAACCAAAACCTCCACAGATCAGAGAGGACCAGGAGGAACCAGAACTTCCAGATAACAAAGAGAACCAAGAAGAACCTGGACCTCCACAGATTAAAAAGGAGCTGGAGGAACTCTGTATCAGTCAGGATGAGGAGCAGTTGGTTCTGAAGCTGGAGGCTGAGACCTTCAGGGGGACTCCTGCTAATGAGCAAAGATACCACTGGGAATCAGAACCACAATCGGACCGCCTCCTTTGTCCAAACGGTCCTGAAGCTGAGGACCAGGATCAAACAGGAAACAGGACCAGATCCAGCAGAGACGAGGAGCTGAAACCAAAGAAGAGAAGTCCAGACACCAGAGATCCCAGAGACGATGTGGACCATCCAGAACTAAAGAGACAGAAGAACATGTCAGAACATGTCAGAACTCACACAGGTGTGATGCCCTTCTCATGTCTCACCTGTGGAAAGAGTTTCATTCATAAATATAATTTGACCCAACACATGAAGTTTCACACAGGTGAGAAGCCCTTCTCATGTCAGACCTGTGGCAAGAGTTTCACTCGTAAATGTGATTTGACTGTTCACCTGAAGATTCACACAGGTTTGATGCCCTTCCTGTGTCTCACCTGTGGAAAGAGTTTCATTCATAAATATAATTTGACCCAACACATGAAGTTTCACACAGGTGAGAAGCCCTTCTCATGTCAGACCTGTGGCAAGAGTTTCACTCGTAAATGTGATTTGACTCATCACATGAAGATTCACAAACGTGTGAGGCCCTTCCTGTGTCTCACCTGTGGAAAGAGTTTCTTTCGTAAAGATGATTTGACCGATCACATGAGAACTCACACAGGTGAGAAGTCCTTCTCATGTCTCACCTGTGGAAAGAGTTTCATTCGTAAAGTTAATTTGAGTAAACACCTGAAGATTCACACAGGTGTGATGCCCTTCTCGTGTCTCACCTGTGGAAAGAGTTTCTTTCGTGAAGGTGATTTGACCCATCACATGAATATTCACAGAGTTGAGACGCCCATCTCGTGTCTCACCTGTGGAAAGAGTTTCAGACATAAAGGTGCTTTGTATTACCACATGAAAACACACACAGTTGAGACGCCCTTCTCGTGTCTCACCTGTGGAAAGAGTTTCAGACATAAAGGTATTTTGTATTACCACATGAAAACGCACACAGTTGTGAGGCCCTTCCCGTGTCTCACCTGTGGAAAGAGTTTCACTCGTAAATGTGATTTGACCCAACACATGAAGTTTCACACAGGTGTGAGGCCATTCTCATGTCAGACCTGTGGCAAGAGTTTCACTCGTAAATGTGATTTGACCCATCACATGAAGATTCACACAGGTGTGAGGCCCTTCCCGTGTCTCACCTGTGGAAAGAGTTTCATTCGTAAAAGTAGTTTAATCCATCACATGAAGATTCACACAGGTGTGAGGCCCTTCCCGTGTCTCACCTGTGGAAAGAGTTTCACCTGTAAATATAAATTGACCTATCACATGAAGATTCACACAGGTGAGAAGTCCTTCACCTGTTAGACCTGTGGGAAATGTTTTAATAAAAATATTGTTTGGATGAGACACCTGAGAGTTCACAGGTGAGCTGAAACACGGTTAATTGTCAGTTAATGTGGTTAAAGTTGGTCTGAGCCCGTTTCACCAGCTGCTCAACAGCTAAGATTCAGTTTTACTCACACTGAGCTTTAATTGGTCTGGTAGCAGCTGAGAGTCATCCCCAACATCAAGTGTGAGGACTAACAGATCTTCCATCCATCCGTCTATTTAAACATTTAAAGACCGTGTAAAGTGAAATTAAATGTGTGTTTTTAGTTTGTCACATGGCATAAATATGTGTTATTAATCACCCATATAAATCTGACTGATTAAAAACATTGGCCCTCATTCACGAAAATGTTCGTATTTTTATCCTAAATTTCTCCTACTTTTGTTCGTACGAAGCGTTCGTACGAACATGCCACGTCAGATTCAACAAAGTCTTCTATCATGAGGAAACGTGTGTAAATGGGTGCGTAAATATGATGAATCCCACCTGTTCTAAACAGCTGCGCGTGCTCGCGGAAAGGTCATTTACATAATCCCCACCCCTCAAAACACCATATAAGGCTACTTTCCTGCCTCAGACAGCAGGAAGTGTCCATTCATTCAAACTCAAGAAGTAAAAAGAAGAACTTTACGCGTTCGGAGTTCTGCTCTGTCGCGCACTGCTGTGTCTCGAAACTACAGTTAACTTCATATTAATATAGTGCATGTTCTCCCGTGGGTCGTACAGTATCAGAAATCAAGAATAAATGGTTTGATCTGAAAATGGTTTCAAAAAAACATCTCGCCGCAGCACGGACAGGAGGTGGTCAATCCTTGACCACCTCCTGTCATGTTGGCACGCGTCTTGCGCAAGACGCGTGCCAACATGACAGGAGGTGGTGGCAGGAGGTGCGCAGCGTGCCAACATGACAGGAGGTGGTCGACATGAGTGGCGCGGCCGCGCGGGGGGGCGTGGCGTGGCGCACGGTGGTCGACATGAGTGGCGCGGGGGGGGGGGTTGAAGCCGCTTCTTTTAATTTAACAAATTTGTGTCGTTGCATTTAATTCTTTTTAAACTCAGAATACTTTCTGAGTAACAAAATATGAAGTTATTAGTGAAGGAAGTCCGTCTGGATAACAGCGGACCGACTCCTCGTAAATTTACGACAGGTCCGGACCACTCGTAAATTTTGTTCGTATCTGAAAAAAATCGTAGGATACGAAAACATTGTTGAATGCCACAAATGATCCTAAATCACTCGTACGCACAGTTTAAGAACAAATCTGTGCTTACGAACGGTTCGTGAATGAGGGCCATTGTTTTCCTTATAAAATTAAGTCTCAAAAATCATGAAAATACATAATTTTCCCTTGGTCTGAAACTGTGGGGGCGTGTCAGTGCGTGGGCGTGGTTTCAGCGCAGCTGCGCTCGTGTCCTGCATCCTGAGCTGACTG
>JBBPBX010060999.1:7958-21258 GCA_038048925.1 Garcialebias charrua
TATATATATATATATATATATATATTATTTACATGTTTGTATTGTGGAATTTTCTAGAGGTAATTTTATTTAGGTGCATTTTGGATTAATTTTAACTAAACGTGCTTTAAACAAATACAACTCGGGCTTTCTCTTTTTGTTTTTTTCCCTAGAAGATACTTATAACATTTTAATATAAATTTAACTCACAAAAAACTGTGAAATCCCTTAAAATCTGTCAGAAATGTATATTTCTATAACCCGACGCAGAACGTAACAAACCTTTAATAATAAGAGAACCTATAAAAAAAAGTTTTGCTACTGGACTAAGATCTTAATCTTCCTAACAGGGTTATTATTTAAAGGCAGAGGTGGAATGTGAAAAAGGGGATCAGCTCTTGATCTAGAACAAGAGATCACATGATCACAGTTTCAGCATTTCTGGACCTTTGTCACAAAATGATTAATACAAAAAAATAGTCTTTCATTTTTAAGAGATATACTGTATGTGAGAAAACTTTTTTTATGTATCATGAAAGACTTTTAGATGAAGCAAAAAGCATTTACCTTTCTGAAATTGAATCTTTTAATTATTCAACACAGTAATTCAACACTTTAAACCCCCTCCCCACACACACAAACACACACACACACACACACACACACACACACACACACACACACACACACACACACACACACACACACACACACACAACACACACACATACTCACAGAGCCACAGTGAGCCGAGGCACAGCAGCAGGACCAGGATAGCAGCAGCAGCCTTTCTCTTCACACCCATACTGAAGTCCAGTTTGGGGCTGCCTGTCTGCCTCTGATCCTTTTTCCGTCGTTTATCCTGGAATTCCTCAGGGCTTCATATGAGTGCTTGTCTCCTTTTGCACTGGCTGTCACCACAACCACTTTCTGCCAGACTCCTGCCTCTGACCCTCCCCGCCTCCTCAAATCTGTCATTCTCCTCCCCAGAACCTGAAGTAAAAGCGTCCGCCTGCCATTGCACCCCAGGACAAAAAGGCCTCTCTGGATGATGGACTCTTCTTGTTTCTGTGTGCTTCTTTAGAGCTGCTGCTTCAGTTTGTGTCCGTGCACTCTTTGTCTCTCACTGATGTTGGAGTTGCCCGTCGCTCCTGATGTGTTGCTCAATCTGAGAGTCCAGAGGTCAGCTGAGGGCGGCTGATAAGGCAGAGCCAGCTCAGCGTGTTCAGCAGTAACCTCCCTGCTCCTGGCTCATTCTCTGTAGCCGTTTTCGCATTTGCCGGCCCTCCCCGGTCCCGCTCGTCTCTGGTTGGCCCAGAGCCAGCTCTGGCCCGCCCTCGTTGATTGCGCACTGTCCGGAGAGCAAGCCTTGAAGTGGGTGGGGTATTCACTTGACGTGGGTGGGCAGTTCTTACCGAAAAGCTCAGAATGCGAATTTTTGGAAAAAACGAAATAAATACTGAGTTTTCATGTGTTTTTTCACTACAGTTAGCAAGTTAAGCATATAAACACACGTTTCCGATCATTTTTATGCACTCGAAAGTAGTTTTTAGATGAAAATAGAGTGTTTTTAGGTGCGCTGGCGAAATTTACTAGCGGACTTCCGGTTTGCGAATTTGTGGAAAAAACGAAATAAATACTGAGTTTTCATGTGTTTTTTCACTACAGTTAGCAAGTTAAGCATATAAACACACGTTTCCGATCATTTTTATGCACTCGAAAGTAGTTTTTAGATGAAAATAGTGTGTTTTTAGGTGCCCTGGCGAAATTTACGAGCGGACTTCCGGGTTGCGAATTTGTGGAAAAAACGAAATAAATACTGAGTTTTCATGTGTTTTTTCACTACAGTTAGCAAGTTAAGCATATAAACACACGTTTCCGATCATTTTTATGCACTCGAAAGTAGTTTTTAGATGAAAATAGTGTGTTTTTAGGTGCCCTGGCGAAATTTACGAGCGGACTTCCGGGTTGCGAATTTGTGGAAAAAACGAAATAAATACTGAGTTTTCATGTGTTTTTTCACTACAGTTAGCAAGTTAAGCATATAAACACACGTTTCCGATCATTTTTATGCACTCGAAAGTAGTTTTTAGATGAAAATAGAGTGTTTTTAGGTGCGCTGGCGAAATCGCAGTTGATGACTCAACACGCAGCTAGTCACGCCCTCTGGTCTCGCCCCTACACGAAGCAGTCCAGCCCCCTGCTGCAAACAACGAATCAAATGTGAGCAGTAAATGACGTGAAACTGGGCCCGTCGGGCCGCGGTCCGATGGAACCACGTTGGAGATGGTTCCAAAACGAGGGCGGAGCCGGGGAAAAAAAGGAAAATGCGGACACGCTGAACCCGGGAAAGAGGGCGGGGTGGGGCCACCCGGGCCTTTAAGGGCTGGTCAATGCGAAAACGGCTTGTATGTGTTTGATATTCCTGGTCAGTCTGGGAGGGCAGCGCGCCCTCGCTTCTCCTCCCACCCCCCACACCCACCTCCTCTCCACTCATTCACATAAAGCGGGCCACAACGGCACCGCCTGCCTGCTACATTAGAGCTGAAAGACATTTCTCACACGGCGTTGGTTTAATAAACAGAAGCAAACAAAGACTTTACTGTCACGTTTAGACCAATTTATCGACAAACAACAGAGTTGTAGCTGTTTTCACCAAACCTTGAAATTAACATCATGTGCAAGATGATGCAGTACTGCTCCAGGAATGACTCTCAGCTACTAACACTTTGATTTTTAATGCAATCTTTGGTTAGTTTCCCAAGCTATGGCTATTTTAATCTAGAGTTGATTAAGTGTGGTGGCCTTCTAGAAGTGGCTTGACGATGCCTAATGGTTATATCTGATTTATTAACATCCAGCTGGTGGTAGATGAGATATTTTGCTAAAACACAAACATGATTGACTTTAACAGTTTTAAAGTTTTGAGCAAAGATCTTGTGCGATAACCAGCACTTGAATTACATGCGAATCTCATCCACCCCTGGGGTCCTGCCACCGAGGAGCTTTTTAACCACCTCAGTGACCTCAGCACCAGAGATTGGAGAGCCCGACCCAAAGTCCCCAGGCTCCGCTTCCTCAGTGGAAGACGTGCCAGTAGGATTGAGAAGGTCTTTGAAGTACTCTGCCCACCGACTCACAATATCCCGAGTTGAGGTCAGCAGCACATTACCCCCACTATAAATGGTGTTGGTGGCGTACCGCTTCCCCCCCTGAGATGCCGGATGGTGGACCAGAATCTCCTAGAAGCCGCACGGAAGTCATTCTCCATGGCCTCTCCGAACTCCTCCCACGCCTGAGTTTTTGCACCCAAACTGCATGCCGTTTGGACTGCCGGTTCCCATCAGCTGCTTCCGGTGTCCCATAGGCCAAAAAGGCCTGAAAGGACTCCTTCTTCAGCCTGACAGCATCCCTCACCACCGGTGTCCACCACCGGGTTCGAGGGTTACCGCCACAACAGGCACCAACAGCCTTGCGGCCACAGCTCCGATAAGCCGCCTCGACAATAGAGGCGCAGAACATGGCCCACTCGGACTCAATGTCCCCCGACTCCCTCAAAACGTGGTCAAAGCTCTCCCGGAGGTGGGAGTTAAAGATCCGTCTTACGGGAGACTCTGCCAGACGTTCCCAGCAGACCCTCACAATACGTTTGGGTCTGCCAGGTCTGACCGGCATCGGAGCCAACTCACCACCAGGTAGTGGTCAGTTGACAGCTCCGCCCCTCTCTTCACCCGAGTGTCCAAGACATGCGGCCGCAGATCAGATGAGACGACAACAAAGTCGATCATCGAACTGCGACCTAGGGTGTCCTGGTGCCAAGAGCACATATGGACACCCTTATGCTTGAACATGGTGTTTGTTATGGACAATCCATGACGAGCACAGAAGTCCAATAACAGAACACCACTCGGGTTCAGATCAGGGGGGCCGTTCCTCCCAACCACACCCCTCCAGGTCTCACTGTCATTGCCCACGTGAGCGTTGAAGTCCCCCAGTAGAACAAGGGAGTCCCCAGGAGGCGCACTCTCCAATACCTCCTCCAAGGACTCTTAAAAGAGTGGGTAATCTGAGCTGCCATTTGGCGCATAGGCACAAACAACAGCCTGCTCTCAAAAACAACAGCATTCTCTGCGGCCCTCAGGTTCTCCGGCAGACTATTCCACAGACAGGGGCCATGGTACTGGAAAGACGCCTCACCGTAAGTGTGAGTTCTGACTATAGTGTCCGCAGGGGTTCATAAGGTAATAGCAGCTCTGCAAGTTAAGATGGTGTGAGACCATTGAGACATTTAAAAACCACTAAAAGAATCTTAAAATCAATCCTGAGGCGCACAGCGAGCCAATGCAATGATTTTAAATCAGGTGTAACATGAGCCTGCCCTCTGGTCTTGGTTAGCACACGAGCAGCAGAGTTTTGTAACAGCTGAAGGCTGGACACATTTTTCTTAGGGAGACCAGAAAGCAGTGCATTACAGTACCGGTATAGTCTAAAAGCGTGCATCAAAGTCTCAGTATTGGTGAGAGAGAGAAGAGGGTGGACTCTACTATATTTTTTAGATGGTAAAATCCTGTTTTGACACATGTTTGTCATATAGACTTAAAGTAAGATCAGAGTAAAAAAGAACCCCCAGGCTTAACAACAAAGTTCATGCTCACTCATCCAAGTATCAAATCCAATAATCCTCAGTCAGGTCATCTGGACAGTTTCTTTTTCATAGAGACGTTTCACCCTCTATCCGGAGGGCATCAGCAGTCTGAGGAGTTCCAGTAAATTGTTTCCCCACCAAGCAGTAATCCCCAGGCTTCTTACTTTTTTGGAAAGTTTTAAAGACAAGGTTTGTAATTTCTGAATTGTATTTTCTTTCTGAACCTCCACTCCAATGATTAAAACTTCTGTTTTGTCCTGGTTTAGCTGGAGAAATTCTGTGCCATCCAGATCTTTATGTCTGAAATGCAATTAAAAAGTGCAATGATTGGCTGGGGGTCATCATGAGATAATGAGATGTATAGCTGTGTGTCATCAGCATAACTATGGAAACTTATCCATGGCTCATGATGACTCCACCAAGCGGCAACATGTACAAATTAAAAAGGGGCCTAAATTAGAACCTTGGGGGATGCCATACGGATTTGCAAGGAGCATGTATCCATACTTACCATAAAGGTTCTATGTGTGAGATAGGAGCTGAACCACAGAAGAACAGTACCAGATAGACCGACCAGGTGTTGTAATCTATTTAAAAGAATTTGATGATGTATTGTGTCAAAGGTTGCACTCAGATCCAATAGCACAAGGACTGAGAGCTTGAAGCATATTAAAAATCAGTTTAATGACTAAATGTACAGTAAGTGTACTGTTTTGTTTAGTTTTTTATTTAAAATTTTCTATTTGCTTTTCATTTTATATGCTTTTTTTAATGACTGTCTATTGTTGTCTGTACCTCATCTGTGTTCTTTGTTTAAAACAGGTCTATCTTAACAAGTCCTCGTGGCTCAGTGAGACTAACCAGTATAAATAAAGGTTGAATGAAATAACAACCCATTAAATTATGTCATTTTACCACTGAAGTCTAAGGTCTAAAGCTCATCGGTAAACTGATTAAGGTGACTCATTAAGGGGCGTTAACTTGATTATCACCTCTGATGGTGATAAACCCAGAGATCAGGTCTGTTTGTGGGGCGAGGTGTGCAGACTTTGACCTCCACTCAGGCTAAAACCATGTTTACTCATAAAGAGGGACGTAACAGTGGTATTCTGCAGAGGAGTGGGGGAAAAAGTGAAAGCGGGGCTATTCATTACATGGTTGTGAGAGGGGGTTGCCCATGAGGCTTTTGTACTCTGCAGCCAATGAGCGATCCATCAGGGAGAGCTAGCTGTTGAGAGGAGGCTGAGGCAAAGCCTGACACTCAATCAGTTAAGACTGCAGATATGTTGAAGTCCAAAACTCTCTTTTTACCATCAGACACCTTAACACTTAAGGGGGCCGGCAGAGCTCAGCGTACAGGCAGTACGCCACACTACGCCGTACGTACGCAGAGGCACAAGCGTAGCCCCGCAGGGCACGAACGCGCAAAGCTCAAATTTTACGACCGCGTACGCGATGCGCGTTGTCTCACAATAAACTGCCCGGAGCCGGACTGTTTTGTATGTTACACAAATGAATTAAATTCCCCTTCTTCATCGCTGATCGGGCCTTTTCTTTTTTTTTTTGCCAAAAGTCAAGTAATTCGCTTCATCCTCCGTTCACTCCATGACTGAAATGAATGAATTCATGTCCTACGTGGCTGCGCGAGGTTTAAAATGTTTCCTGGTGGGCTGTGGGCTGCAGGAAAAGCGCTCCCTGTTTTTATTTTTATTTCTTAGAACTTTTTATTAACATATAAAGTTTAGAAACACCGCAGCGGGCTGCAGCCGGCCAGCTCATGCCTTCCAGTGTTGCCAGGTGAGAAATGTAGGATTATCGTACTAGAGCCCTAAAATTATCGTATTTTGAGGGAAATTATCGTGCACCCGTCATAAAAAAAATAACAAGTATGCTCTATAGTCACTCTGTTGTTGAATAGCGTCTAACAGGCACTCACAGCTTTGTGGCGTCAGTACTGGTGGGAACCATAGACATTAATACGCATTATTGTCTGGTGGCAACTAATGAGCCGAGCCCCCCCCCCCACACACACACACACACACACTCTTCTTGTTTTGTTTCATGGCGGTCGGGTTAAACCACCACCGAGCTGAAGTGTGGACAGGAGATAAAAAAAATAAAAAAATAATTCTGTAAAACTAATTTAATAACTCAACTAAATTCTGTCTATTAAGTTTGTATTTTCAAGGAAATAATAACTTGATCTTTAACTTTACTGATATCACTGCTAATAATCCAGGTAGAAAAATCTAAAAAAGCTAAGTCTGGTCCTCTGGACATTCAAAAATCCCTAATTGTAAATTTAATATTCATTTTATTTATTTATTTTTGGAAATGCATTCTTTGTTTCATACCCTGGACATTCCATAAAGACATGTTGAACCGTTTCAGGGAAATTGCTGGTGCACATGTCACAAAAAAGTCCTGTTTCATGCTTTGCAATTATTTTAAGAGATTTATTAAGGTCTGTGTGTCCTGTTCTAATGCGAGTAAGTTCCTGTTTCTTCCTGCTTTCCTTGTATATCTTACCTTATGAATGTTGTGTAAATGTCTTCCTGTATCAGTAATGTCCCAGTTTTCCTGTCATGTTTTCTTAATATATTTCTTTATTATAATTTAACGTTCAACTTTATATAAACGTTCTATCATTTTCATCACTTCTTCCAGACCGTGTCACACGGCTCTGCTTTTTCTAACGCATGGGGCGGGTGCAGTGGACTTTTCAGCCAATCATGGTCGTTGTTCTGCATATACGTCACTTTTCTGTCACATTTAGAAAAGCACGATTGGCTGGAATTTCAAGACGCCTTCAGCGTTCACAAAAAAACTCCGACAGACAGTTGCGACAGGCTGATGGAAATCACAGAATGGCCAAATTATCGTATTTTTGGCCTTTTTCGGGATTATTGATCGTACATCGTACAGAGGGCCAAATTATCGTACAAATACGATAATTATCGTACACCTGGCAACACTGATGCCTTCTCTCACCCGAGCTGTCAATCATTTCAGTAGGCGTGTCAGCAAGTGACCAATCAGCGACCTCAGTTTGTCCTGCTCTGCGCGCAGCTGCTCAAATTACAACAAGAATTTGGAGCGAAAACGCGAGCATTTAACGCGAGAACGAAAGCAGAGCTGTGCCAGCGAACGCGTGCGCACAGAATGCGCGCGTAGAGTGGCGTACAGGCAAGACGCTGAGCTGCTCGCATTCTATCTCATGCAGGCTGCCGCCCTTTAAGCCACGCCCTAGTGGGTTTACCCCTGCGCTTCGCGCCAATCACTGAAAACCCACTAGGGCGTGGCTTAAAGTAAAGGGCTACGCCTGCATTCATAGAATCTGGGGTTACAATACGTAACCAACGTTTTCGCTCCAAATTCTTGTTGTAATTTGAGCAGCTGCGCACAGAGCAGGACAAACTGAGGTCGCTGATTGGTCACTTGCTGACACGCCTATACTGAAATGATTGACAGCTCGGGTGGGAGAAGGCATGAGCTGGCTGGCTGCAGCCGCTGCGGTCTTTCTAAACTTTACATGTTAATAAAAAGTTCTAAAAAATAAAAATAAAAACAGGGAGCGCTTTTCCTGCAGCCCACAGCCCACCAGGAAATATTTAAAGCTCCCCTGACATGATCTTTCAACTTTCCAAAAAATGGCACAACATATATAAATATTAAGATTGACCTCTGACCGTTTTTGCTAAAATAATGTTAAATGAATGAAAATTCCTCCCAAAAACAGTTTAAAATTAGCGCCATTTTTTTAACACGATAAATAGGGATTTCGCCGTCGCAGGATGATGACGTCATAACAAGAGACGTGTCTACTGCGCAGCTTGAAAACAATGGAGGAGCTACAAACTCGATCCGTCCAATTTAGCCATTTAAAAGTTAATATTTTAGCGGATTGTCTGCAGAGAAGCCAAAGTTATTTCCAGTAAACAGCAGGTTATAATTTTTTTTCAGCTCCTGCTGGTTTTTGGAGACTTTTCACTTCAGGACGTGAGCAGCTCTGTGAGGACTTACAGCATAGTTTCCACAGCACTGAAATGGTAATATATTAGTTAATGGTTCTAATAATTATTCAACATTAATTTATAGTTTAAAAAATTAGTCCCTTTTAAAATATCTGTTAAATATATTATTCTTTTATTTTATTTTGTTTGTGTTTTCAGGTTTCCAGGTCTCCAGTCCATCAGGCTCTTCCTGAACCACTAGTACAACCCAGACTTTCACATCACAGCAGGTAAGATTGCATCAACGAAAAGAATAGTACTCAACAATATTCTTTGATGTAAATCTGTTGATTTTCTGTGGTTCTGATGAGGGAAGTGACAAAGTGGATGCAGCATTCAGCCCATAATGGACCCAGATGTCCCCTGCGTCCAGACCTACAACACCTGGACATCCATGAGCGTGGCGGAGCGAGGATTCACAGAAATGTCTTCACCTGAAGAGTGGACCGAGGTGGAGGAGAACAAACCTTGATATTGTTCAACAACAGATGGAGACATCTTCAGGATCTGTAGAACATCAGGACTGCTGCAGAAAGCTACGTTTGTGCATCAAGACATTAAAATATGCAGAAATACTACAACTGGCCAGAGCATTGAGATGAAAATGAATCAATGAATTTAATATTTTTTCTGACTGTTCAAATGAACATATTGTTTGAAAAAAAAAAAGGATAACAATGAACCAAGTGTTTCTGTAGTTATGTGTAAATAAAGTTACAGTAGTACACTATATTATCTGTTAGTGTTGAGTTATTCTTTGTGAGAATATTTGTGTATCTGTTGTAAGTGCAGAAGCTCTCACTAGTCTAGCCCCTTAAAGCTCTTTCATACGCGACACATTTCTTCAAAAAAGGAGGTCTTGAATCCAGCGATTATATTTGTGTCTTTACTGAACTTAATAAAAATATACACAAAAAAAGGCATACAGATTCAAAACAAATAGAAAGTGACGGTCAAAAGACTGTGTTACTCTTCGGGTGCCAGACTTCTACTGAATAAACGAATGCTTACGTCATATTTATACCCATTTCAACAGCCAATCAGAAGGCACCACGTCATAAGCTTCAACAGCATACAATTCCAAATGCTTATTTTTCTTCAAACAATAGAACCTGGCTGTAACTCACAGAATCAATTCAGGCAACAAAAATAAACATTTCTTTTAAACTTAAATCCTTTATATGGCTCCTACATTTTCCGGCCCCTAATTGACTATGTATTAACATATCAATTACTAACTCAACTTAAATTGGAGCCATAAATATTTCAGTAACTTATCAAACAAAAGCTTGCTTAATTTGGTTACAAAACAGTCTCTTAATGAAAAATTTTATTCTCCATTCAGATGCTTCTGGAAGTCGTCCAGAGTCATCCAGTCCATGTTGAGGTCCATTCCAAGACTCAAAGTGGCTTGGCTCTTGTCAGATTTGTCAGAGCTCTATGGTGGCTCCTGATTTTCATCACAGACCACGTAGAGTCTGGGCTCACTGTCCTCTCTCCTCTTCCTCCTATCATCAGCTGATATTTTCTTCTTCCAGCTTGGATGCTGCACGTCCTCAGGCCTCTCCTTTCGTTCTCTGAAATCATCTGTAGGTCGTGCTTTTCCCGTGCATTCCTCTTCTCGCTCATCACTGTCCAGGCTAAAGCCAGAACTATGGTCCGGTCTGGAAGCCTCTTGTTGCTTGGTCCTCTCTGTCTTGTTGTGGTCTGGTTTCTGTGTAGCAGACTTCTTAACAGGCTTGGAAAACTTTTCAGTCTTTCCTGTTAACTTTGTGGGCTTGCTGCTGCTTTTCTCTACAGCAGGTGGATGAGTTGGTGGCCTGCGAGGAGCTCGATCTTTAGCCTCACAGTTGAGCAGGAACTTTTTAAACAGATTGGTTGAACCACTAGCATCCTTCTTTGCTTTCTTTTTATTTCCCTTTTGTCTTTTGTCTTTATGCTTTCCTGCCTCCTTTGCCTTCTCATTTTTGTGTTTTTTCATATGAACATGCTCGTCATCATCTTCATCTGAGTTGGCACAATGTTTCTTTGTTTCACTCTTTTTCTTCTTGGGAGGAGAGTGAGGTGTTGGGACTCTGTCTTTTTCTTCATCCGTCTCTGGTGCCAGAAGGGGTCTCATGTCATCTTTCAGAGGCAGCTTGATGCAATAATGACCATCTGTGAGCTGTGCTGGTGTAGTTACAGCATGCATGAACTGCTTATCCTGCTGAGATGGTTCTTGTTTGTCCTCATACTGACGCTCTGGGAAATCTGCATTGTAATGCTTCACCAGCATGTCTTCAATGTTCAATACAGATATACGATTGACAAGAAAATCTTGTTTTTTAGTGACACATAAGTCCATAACTTGACATCTGCTGACTGGTCCATTTACCACCCAGCCCAGAGCTGTTTTCACAGCATATGGTCCATCATTCTGGCTGTTGATGATCTTCCATGGCTCCATAGCCTTGTGAGCATTAGCACCAATGAGAAGTCCAATATTTGACTCTAGTCTGGGAAGATGAACTTGGTTCAGGTAAGGCCATCTCTCCAAATCTTGCTCTTTTGGTATATTACTTCTTGTTGCAGGGATGTCTGGTTGAGTGTACACATCTGGCAGCGTGATGAAGTCTTGTTCATCGAGGCCACAGACCTCTAAATCTGTAAGAACATAACTACAGACTTTCTGTTCCTGTGCCATGGTGCGAAGAAGGATTTCTTTCTTTTTCCCACGAATATTTAACTTATTCGCAAGATCCTCGGTGCAAAAGGTTGCTGTGCTACCTTGATCCAGGAATGCATAAGTCTTAATGATCTTCCTGTTTTTCTTGTGTCTTATCTGCACAGGTACAATGGGAAGTATGCAGTCATTTTCTCCGGCCCCAGTGACTTCACTTTTACAACCAGCAGACACAAGAGCACTTGTAACTTCACTTGTGTTTTGTGGGTTGTCATCCACATTGTTTTCTTCTGACACAACATCCTGCTTCAACACATGTAGAATAGTGGGGTGCTTAAGAGAACAGTCCGAACATGAGGCCTTTTTTCTACAGTCTTTATATAGATGACCTGCAGTTAGACACCCAAAACAAAGACCTTGTGATTTCAGAAACTGTATTCTGTCTTTCGAAGGCTTTTCTTTAATTTTGTTGCAAACACTCAAAGCATGGCTGTTCTTACAATAAAGACATGGGCTTTGAAAAGCACTTGTTTTGAATGATGAAGTTTCATCATGTTGACTCTTTGTTGCATCCTTTTCAGCAGGAGATATATTCACAGCAAAACTGCTTCTCTTTGAAAGGCCTTTAACTTGGTCAAATTTCTTTTGTGCCCCACTCTGACTACATGGAATGGCATCAAGAATATCTCCAAATAACGGATCATTGGCAATCTTTGCTTGTTGGTAGATGAACTCTACAAGATCAGGAAATTTGGCTGGTGTTCCTTTTCTTTCTTTAAAATTGTAAGCATGACTTCTCCACTTTTCTTTCAGTTTATATGGAAGTTTGCACAATATGCTTTTCATGTTTGTTGGGTTGTTCATTTCACACATGTAGTCCACATCGTTCAATGTGTTGGAACATCCAATCAGAAATAATGCAAATGTATTCAGCCCCTTTCTGTCATCTGGTTTTATTTGAGGCCATTCCATAGCCTTTTTGATATATGCTGTGGAAATGGTTAACTCATCTCCATAGTGTCGATCAAGCAAAACCCTTGCTTCTCTATAAGCTCTGTCTGGCTTCATGTGCTCACAACTACGTACAAGTTCTAGCGGTTCTCCGCCTGTGAACTGTTCTAGATAATACAAACGATCTTGTTGGCTATCCGTTTGGTTCTCAATGGCATGCTCAAAGGCTCTTATGAAGGATCTGTAGGTAAGGGGGTCACCTGTAAATACTGAAATTTCTCTCTGAGGAAGTCGGGACAAGCCTTGCTGTTTTATGAGCATTTCAGTATGGTGATTTTGTTGCTGCAGAACCTGAAACAGATCAGCTGAAAAAGCATCAGAACACTGGACATGTGTTGGAGTGCTCTTTGATACAGGAGGGTTGAGATTTGCCTGTTGTCCATCCTCTGAGAATGTTTCTTGTTTTTCTAATTTGCCTGCAGAATGAACAGGCTCAGTTCTGAGTTTTGGAGTAGCTTGAAAATAATCAACCTCAGACTTCTGAGCGTCTTCAAACTCTTCATACACCTTTAATTTTGCATCTGAAATAGCAAGTTCTGTTTCAATTTCTAGTTGCTCTTTTCTAAATTTCAGACGGGCTTCTTCTAGTTGAATGGCTTCTTTGTTTTTCATAGCTGCTGCTCTTGCTAAGAGTGCTTCACGTTCTGCTTTAATTCTCAGCCGCGTTGAAATTGTACTTGATCCTTGTGATGCACTGCTTATAACTGAGTTAGCCTTTGAAACACTGTTGTGTGGACCAACATCATCCTCTGGAGGGCATATTACATCGTTTATCCATTGTATAATGCTTTGTATGAAAAGTTTAAACTCAGAATGTCTATGCTCGAACACATCTTGGTCTTTGCATTTATCCTCTTCATTTAACAGTTCACACAGTTCTTCATTAATGCGTTTATACTCTCCCAGGCATTTGACAAAGTTTGGTAAAGATTCTTTAGCTATGAAATCAATATTGCATTCATTTTGTTTCAATCTTTCAATGTTATTCTT